>CM038793.1:173948670-174155762 GCA_021764765.1 Vicia sativa | reverse complement strand
CTCTTAGAGAAATTTAGCATCATTGTCTCAAGGTTTGGGCGTAACTCATGGAGCGGAACAATTATTTCTCGGAAGTGCGCCAAGTTGAATTTCAAAAGGAGGTGCGAGCGTGGGGCGTTGATTATAGTTTTGAAAATTGGCGCGGAGGGTGGCGGGATCCTATAAACAGATTGCCTTCATATTTAGTTGTAGCCGTCGATTTAGCATAGGCGATTACTTTGTAAATACTATAAATAAGTCAAATCTCTTGTAATTTGGTGTGTTCATTCGTATGCTCAGCGCTTGCAAAAACTACGCCCAATTCCGCACTTAAGGAAGAAAGAGTCCATAGAAACTTTGATGTACGTTGAATCACCAACTTTTGATTATTGCAATCAAGTTTTATTTCAATCTTTCTAATCGATCCGGTTACTTTCTTCAACTTGTCGAGAAGCATTTTTTATTCTTTTTTGTTTAAGTTTCGCACAGTCACGAGTTTAAGCCTTGGTCACGAGTCACTTGGCTTGCCCGGTTTGGTATCGAAAACTCCTTCGATCGAGGCTTCGATGGTTTAGGTCGCAGTTACTTATCTAGACCAAGCCTTAGTTTGTGTGGAAAACCATCATAGTAGTTTCCTGCGCACAACAGACACCGGTTCTTGCATAGGTTTCTTGAGCGAAATCGTGATCACCAAAACTTAGCACACGTCTTGAGATCAATCTGGTCGATCTCGCTAGTAACCCCTAGTTTAGGACACGGGGAGGATCAGCGGTTGTTTACCATTTTCCACAGTAAACAGACAGTTAACAGAAAAACATAACTATAAGCAATTACTTTACTATTACATTTATAATTTAAATTAAAGACCTGCAATTTTTAAATCGTATAAAAGCACAAAATAGTTATCCAAAATGTATTTCATAATAATATTATTCAAAATACAGATCCGGTACAATACGAAATAAAAAACTAAGTCAAAATACAATCAAAATAAACTATTGCGTATGGCGGAGGCGGCTCGTCACCCTCGAGGTGTCCCTCCGCTGCCTCCTGTAGACCAGGGCACCATGAGTCTCTGTCATAGTGGCCTCCAAAAGGCCTCTGACATCGGATACGTCAGGAAACAACCCTCTATTGATGCCATCCCTAGCTCCATGATTCGGCGGTACCTAGGCGGCACGTCTTGGTATGATCCCTCCTCGCCTGCTCCTTCTCCAAGATATCCTGATGAGCCGGCCTGGGTGGGTGCCATGGAGAATCATAGCATGTAACCGTAAGCGTAACTCCAGTCATCTGGAGCCACGGTACTCCTGGCCTCCTCAAGTATGAGATGATTCTCAAAATCATCAAAAATCTCATCCATCTCCCTCCTCTTCATTGTCAGAGGGGCAGATAAAGTAGGATGTTGAGGAATGGTATGAGTATGCCCGAACTGACGCATCACTCGCTCGGACATATAAGCGATCTTCGATACCATGAATGTAACAATAAATAGAAACTCATCAAAAGCTATCATCTCACGGTGGTCGGCGTAGGCACTGAAGTGGATGTCCTCATGCACTATCTGGTCCAGATAAACCCAATATGGCAGTGTCTCCTGGATGATCTGAGCGACTCGTATGCACATGCACGAGACATCTGCTCAGTATAATCTTAAACATATGACCATCCAGAGATGCGGGAGAAGTGATGTAGCATCCAGTTCACAGTGATTTCTGGTAAACAAACGCTAGTCTTCCAAACTATCGAATAAACTTAATGTTATTCAATTTCTACGGTAACTTGGGATCGACTAGATTGATCCTATGGGACATAGTCGTTTGGCTAAATCTAATTGTAAGACTGGTATTCATATTTAGGACTTCTAATTAAAGTGTTTCAAAGACATCCAATCTACTTCGATTACTACACTAAATGATTCGAAGGATAATTTCTATATGATATAAGGAATGTTCAACGAGAAAAGTAAAGAACTTGATTGGGTAAATGGCGGGATTAAGTGAGTGAATGTAAAAGTTCTTTGAATGTTTAAAGGATTCGAGACATAAGAAAAGTTTAAATGCGGGAAGAGATAAATGACTACGAATAAAAGCTTTAATGTAAAGGCATGAACGTAAAATGTTTGAAGCACAAATGAAATGGAAATGAAAGACAAATGGAAAATATAAAGAGTTTCATTGAATTGTAAATGTTGGTGTTATCATACATACATCTTTCGAGCATTCGTTCCCTATCATCTGGTATTTTGAATGTTTACTAAATTTGTACAACATATATGACACAGAAATCCTAACACTAAGACCTCTATTTATACTATTTCGACCATAACGGTCTTGCTATCCAGAATCTTCCACGTTGAGCATGCAGCATTACTTCCTCTCCTGCGTCTTGAGCGCTCGAGCTTATGTATTTGAATTTCCAATATCCCGCTCACGTTTGAATTTCAAACGCCTTGGAACCTTTGTTTCGAATTCACTTCAAAGGTTATTTTCAAAAACAACCTTCCATTCTAAACCATAAAACTTGCTTTATTCAAACAAAGCCCAATCATTTCATTTCGAATCACAATATCAAAATCTACAGCCAACAAAATGCCCCTTTAAAATATGTATTTCGAACCCTTTCAGAAATACTTATTTTAAATAGATTCACAAGATTTTGATAGGACTTTTGAATAATCATGAAATTTACTGTGCATGACTTTACCCACGTCAATCAAGACGCCTCTTTGATTGCCTAACCGTCTTGGACCAGTTATCACAGCATGGTGCAGTTTTAAAATAATGATTACTATTAATCACACTCATTACCAACATTAGATTTTAAGCCACCTCTCTCTGAATCCAACCAACGACTTCCACGTACCCCTAGTCTCATTTACTGAGTGTTTAAACTTCCACACTCTCTATAAAACTCATCAGTTTAGTCTTTTCTTCTTTTTCTCAAAAATTATGAAACCCTTCTTCTTTTTTCTTTCACTAAACCCTAAAACTTCCAACAATCTTAACAATGTCTTCATCAACATCATCACAATTGAAGAAATCATCAAAGAGGAAGAACAAGAACAACAACACGGAAACTGTCATGAAGAGCAAGGTGGGTACTTATCAGAATCAATCTGTGCTCATTCCTCAAACGATCTCCAAAGAGAAAGAAATGCTGTATGCTTCTCAGGTATTAATCCCTACCAATCTTGCTGGAAAAAAGTTTGCCCTAATGGGTCCTTTAACTATTTTTGAAATTCTGAAAGATACTAGGAAATTTTTTCCCGTTTGCTATAAATTCAAACCCCTATTCAACAAGATGGATGCCCCTAAGGCAGGAACTGAAGACATAAGCGAATCATCTGATTCGAAAACAACTGAAACTCCAGTCTCACCTCCAAAAGATCCTTTTATTTTAGATTATATCAAAAGCAATTTCAAACCATTTCGATCCTGCCCCACTTCAGATGTAGCATATCAAAACTAGCTCACTAAAGTAGAATCCAAAAAATCCCAGCAATGAGAAGAATTAGGAATTTATAATTTAATCAAACTGTCGAAACCGGGCTTTACTTATAGTCACCCATTACTATTTGCTTCATTGTATTTCTGGGATAACACTTATAACACTTTCCACCTTTCGGGCGGAATGATAACACCACCTTCTTTGATTTAGCTGGCATCACTGGTCTTTCACCAGTGGGGGAAACTTATATTCTTGATAATGAAGAACATTCTAGCATCATTGACTTTGATGTCAAACTAGCTAGCTTTTCAAAATTCATCAGCCATTATCATACTGAAGGGGAAGATGTCTCAGACGTAGAACATATCGCTTTCCTTACCTTGTGGCTATCACGATATGTGTTCTGCAGCAGATCCTTGCAAGTGGCGAGTAGGTTCATTCCCTTAGCCAGGGATTTCCATGAAAATAGGAAAGTTTGCTTGAGTGAATTGCTACTTGTCGATCTTTATGAGAGCCTAAGGTCAGCAGTCTCTAGTCTAAAATCCCATGCTCCAAAGAACATTCTTCTGCCTGGACCCTTTTGGTTGCTTCAACTATGGCTTAATGCTATGTTCGAATCTTCTTTATCAACTGCTGATACTATCATCGAACAAGATCCAGAAATAGCTGACAGGATCATCGAAGGCACAAGGCTTCGAAAGCTTACTCCAAATGATGACAAGGATGATTTCAAAGTCCATTTTTCTAAATACATCATGATCTTCTCAAAAAGACACAAGTTCGAAGAGTCCATGGCACCTTTTGCTCAAAGGACTTGTGGACCATCATGGTTCACAATGTCTCTCTCAGAAGCTGTCAAGAGCAGAGAGATGCAGGACATTTGGAAAGCGTTTCTTCTTCCTAGGCTAATTTCCTCAAGAATTACTCCAACAAAGAATCAGATTTTCCTCCTGGCTTATCAACCCAACTTCGTTTCTCGACAATTTGGCCTGTGCCAATTAATTCCTGAACCTTTGTTCCAAACACAAAGTTCCATAACCTCAGGAAAAACATTCAAAGCAAGAGAGGCCAAATTACAACAGGAGCAATATCGAGATTTTGCTCAATTTGAGATTTTACCTTTCGAGCCAACATACTTCACAGCGAAAGGATTTCTTGAATGGTGGACTAAGTTCTACGAGACATATATGTTTGACACACTCACCATTCAACAAAAGCTAACTGGCGCGTTCAATGTGCAGGTACACTCCAAGAAAGGTATGTTCACTCACCTCAAAGAAATTAGAGCTTTTCAAAATTATTTCGAAACCACTTATGATCCCACACGTTTGGGAACCACTTTGTCAGCGGTGAGACCTTGAAGGAAAATTTAAAGAAAAATTTCTAAGTTCAAACTTCCTTGAGGTTGTCACCTGAGGATAGGTATAGGTTGACACTCGAAATGGATCCACCTAAATTTCCTAGGTTGCCTACCTCAGAACTGGCTCTGGCTTGGTTTCCTCCATACCCTTGGTGGTTGACTTGCAAAGAAATGTTCAAATACCAATCTCGAAAGAAACTAAAGCCATCTGAGACTGTGACATGGGCTCGTTACTGGCTTCATAATTTCCCAGGACATCTTCGCTATGACCTTCCTGCCATTTCGATTACATCTAATCAAGGCACAGGTGCGAATGCTTGGGAAAATTACAATTGTATCCTAATTCCCTTATCCTTAACATTTTACCTTAATTGTTTCACTTTTCAGCCACTAGGATAAAAAACGTTGCTTCGAAGCCCAAGGAAGGGAACACTTCTCAATAAGCTATTGAAGTTAGCGATGATGTAACTCCAACAATACCAACAACAACAACAACTACTACAACAACACCGACAACAACAGACATTTCAATTCCAAAGGTAATCAACTAACCCTGTTGTTTCGAATGAACTGAAGTTTATGATTTAGATCTAACTTATGTTTAAACCTTTTCAGACTAGCAAACTTCCACTACTCCTAAGAAAAAACAAGGCTCCATTGAAAAGAACCTCAAATGGTGAAAATTCTCCAACACTTCTAAGAAGAAGCAAAGAAAGAAAGCTCCAAAGGCCACGAGCCTACTAACATTCTGGACTTGATCCCAAGGCGTTGCTCCTCAACAACATCCAAAATTTCACCTTAGACCTCCATGTAATATTGGAACATATTGATAGTAACATTTCTTGATAATCCAGGTAATTTAAATTGAATTCCTAACAAAATAGTTATTCATACCTTGGTACATATTCTTAACTTTTCTCATTCATGCGGGATACTTGAACCCGAATCACTTCAACTCCTCCAACGGGACCATTGCTCCAACCACTTCCTCTCCCCATGGGGCTCCAGCAACTTCATGCAAAACAAAGGGTCTTCCAACATGGTGGCCCTGACTGGGACTTCGGAGGCACAAGATGATCAAGGCACCTCACCTCCTTTGAAGGAAACAAACGAAGAATCACCCCACAAGTGTATAGAAAATCCACCAGAAACCTCCCTTCTGACATCTCCTCTCGAAAATCTTCATGAGAGTCCAAAAACCACTCATGCTGAAAAGGACAAGACTGATTCTCCTCAAGAGAGTGAAGAAACTGCAGAAGAAAGATCTGGTGAAGACGAAATCCAGTGGTTGGTGATGAAGCAGTCGATGCTAATAGCAGTGAGACCAATGTCGATGTGGTGGATCTGTGCGACGAAGGAGAAAGTAATGAGCAAGACAAGGATGAAGATAATGGTGATAAGACTAAAGAACCTATGGAGGTCGAAATGGACGTGACCTCTTTGAACATGGAACTTCCCCCAACTTCTCAACCTCGACTGAGTGAAGAGGAACTAGCTCTCCTGAAACACAATGACCCAATTGAGTACATGAAAACTAAGTTGGCCCAAAAGGACATCCCTCTCACTAGGGTTGGCACTGGTTCAACTAACAACACATTGTCCCCAGATGCTAGAGCTATACTTCTTAACAAAATCAGGAAAACAATCCTTGATGTAGACCTATTCGAAGTTCTTAAAAAGGATAACACTGCTTGCTATACCATGAAGGAACTTCTCACTCAAGTTAACCATGACTTGCTCCTTGCCGGTCGGCACTATCTTGTTCGACCTCAAGTATTATTGGATGATGTATTGGATGTCTCCTACAAGATGAATTAATTCGGGAAAGCAAGCGCCATGGATCTTGCTTATGGCGCGAAACTTTCTAAAGTGAAGACCAAGCAACACGCTTTAAGGTGGTGACTATGAAGTTCGGTGCGGTCTATTCTCTTTGGGAAGGACAAATTCAAGAGCTCCGGTGAAAGGTCAAGAAGCTCAACAACAACAAGCGGCTTACTGGCGGCACGTTAGTAGCCAATTCGAAGAAATTCTTAGCGAGGCCTTTAACGAAGCGAGCGGCGAGGCGTATCAAAGTAACTACTCTGGAAGGAGCGAGACGTTATACCCAGCAAAGACTTGAGTCCTTTAGAATCACCTTTGCAAGATTGAGAAACAATGTTTATTTTTAAATCTTTGCTTATTTGAATTAATTTGAGTCTTGGTTTTGTAATATTTGAACAACGCCATTTTGGCAATGTATGGCACCATTTTGGCATCTCCTTATAGTATTTCGACTACGTTGCTATTATTTGAATCTCCTGCAGGCGAGGTCTATATTTTTTCAAATATTTTCCATTAACCTTTAAGATTCGTTTGTCATCAGTTAACTCTTCGATTTCATACGCATTGTTTGAGAATCTCTTTAGTATTCGAAAGGGTCCTTCCCAATGAGGTGACCATTTACCTAATGTTTTATTCTTCTTGTCCATGGGCAATATGACTTTCCAGACTAAGTCATTGACAGTGAATGTTTTACCTTTCACCCTTTTGTTGTATGCCCTGGCTACTCTTTCCTTTTGCCTCATTAGGATTTCCAATGCATGCAGTCTAACTTCGTCTAACTCAACTAACTCATTCATCATCATCTCCCAATACAATGCAGATGGGATCTCATTTTGCCTTTGAATTCGAACTGATTGCAGATGAATTTCCACTGGTAAAACCGCATCATGGCCAAATGTTAGTTGAAAAGGCGTGGTGTTAATAGCTTCTTTAGGAGATGTTCTACAAGCCCAGAGTATTTGGTCCAAAGTCTTATGCCAATTCTTTGGCTTCTTACCAACATGTTTTTTTAATTAACCCTATTATCACTTTGTTTGCTGCTTCGACCTGACCATTTGCTTGAGCATAATATGGAGTTGATGTTAATAATTTAAAACCCATCTCCTGAGCAAATTCACGCATCTTTCTACCGATAAACAGAACCAGTACGTGGTTATACTCTCGTAATCCGAACCTATAAATTATCTTTTTGTATGAACCCAATAATAGCCTCTTGATCGACAACTATTAATGGTATTGCTTGATCCACTTGGTAAAATAATCAATTCCTACTAAGATATATTTACATCCTTTAGAGCGAGCGGGATTGATCTCTCTATTAAATCTAATGCCCATCCTCAAAGGGCCATGGTTTAATGATCGAATGTAACTCACTTGCGGAGCATGTTGAATTCCGCATGTTTCTAGCATTCTTCACACCTTTAGCAAAATCTATACAATCTTTGAGCATCTGAGCCAATACATGCCATATCGAATAACAACCATTTCATTTTATGGCACCTTGATGTGCCCACATGCCCCATTGTGGACCTCTGATAATGCTAAGTATGCCTCACCTTCTCCTAGGCATTTCAGTAATACGCCTTCTTGGGTCTTCTTGAACAATTCATTTCCCATGAGGACGTATGATAACGCTCTATATTTTATCTTCCTATCAACATTCAATGTTGGGTTTTTTAAATAATTCACAATTGGACTTCGCCAATCTGCATCTGACAAGGTGTCTATGGCTAATACTTCGAATTCCGTGTCAGCACAACCTAACTTTATATTTTCTAAGTCTGATGGTATGAGTCTAGTAGCCATAACCCTTCCTCTTAATTCAATCAAATCTTCAAATTTCTTGGTGGAAACTATATACCCTGAAGCCAACTGTGCTAGGTCATTTGCCTCTTGATTTTCTATTCTTGGTATATGTTTAATATCCATGTATTCGAATTTTTTGAGTAGCCTATTAACTATGACGAAATACGTAATCAAATTGTCTTTTATGCATTTGTATTCCTTTGTTATTTGCTTGACCACTAGCTCTGAATCTCCTTTAATTTCGACTCTAGTTGCCCCCAATTCCAACAAAGCTTCAAGTCCAACGATAAGCGCTTCGTACTCGACTTCATTGTTCGAGAACGGACCATCTAACTTATACTTGAATTTTGTTGGAATTCCTTAGGAGAAATTATAAGAACTCCAACACCACTACCATCTTTATGGGTCGAACCATCAAAGTATAATTTCAAGGTTGCATTTCAACGTGACAGTCTCTTGATCGGTGAATGATCAACAATGAAATCGATTACTTGACCTTTCCACGACTCTTAAAGGCATGAAAGTCAAAGAATACTGTCAGGCCAAAGCCCATTTACCAATTCTGCTATGCATTATTGGTTTCGAAAGCATGTGTTTGATAACATCGAAATGAGATGAAACATAAACATCAACAGGCTTTATATAATATTTAAGTTTCATACAAGAGAAGTAAAAACAGAGACATAGCTTTTCTATGTTGCTATATCTGGTTTCTGCATCATTCAACACCCTACTTAAATAGTATACGGCTCTTTCGATGCCATTGCTATCTTTTTGTGCTAACATACTACCTATGGTAACTTCAGAGGCGGATATGTACAATCTCATGGGGTTTCCCCCATGAAGGTGGAGACAAGATAGGAGGCTGAGTGAGATATCTTTTTATATTGTCAAACGCCTCTTGATGTGCTTCGTCCCATTCGAAAACTTGTCCTTGCTTCAAACGAAGTAATGGAGAGAAAGCCTGGGTTCTTCCACTTAAATTCAAAATGAACCTTCTTAAAAAGTTAATTTTACCTAGCAAAGATTGCAACTCCTTTTTTGATGTAGGTGCTTTCGTTTCTACAATGGCCTTGGTCTTGTTTTGGTTGATTTCGATACCTTTCTTATGAACCACAAAACCAAGGAAATCTCCACTTTGAAAATGCACACTTAAGGGGTTCATTTTAAGCCATGTTTTCTCATTCTTCGAATGATTGGCTCAAATGATGCAAATGAGTTTCTGGATCTTGATTTGATGACTATATCATCAATGTACACTGCATAAAAGTCTCAATGAAATCATGAAAATCAATTCATTGCCCTTTGATAAGTGGCTCCGGCATTTTTAAACCAAAAGGCATTACTACCCATTCGTAGGTGCCTAAGGCTCTGGACAACGAAATCTGTCTTAGCAACATCTTCTTGACAATAAAGATGCGGTTATACCGGTATCCATCTAACATACTTAAATATTAAAATCCTGCTGAATCTATCAACATTTACGCCACGGGCATGGAATACTCATCTTTGGGGTAGCGAGTATTTAAATCTCTAAAATCTATGCAAATTCTCAGAGAGCCATTCTTTTTAATAACAGGTACTATATTTGCTAACCATTCGACATACCTTGTAGTCCTGATGAATTTGCAGCGCAACAACCTTTCAATTTCGACTTTAATCTTCGTGAAGGCTGGCAGTGCGAACCTTCTAAGTGCCTTGATGGGCTTCTTGCCATCCTTGATTGGAAGTCGTGTTCCACTAGCTCCTCTTTAAACCGAATTTCATCATAGTCCCACGCGAAACAATCTTTGTTTTTTCTAAGAACTTCGATCACTTTCTGCTTGAGGCTTGAATTGAGTTTTGTGCTCACGTAAGTTATTCTTTTTGTGTTTTCATCTCCCAAGTTCACCTCTTCGAGTGGATCCTGCGCTAACATTTTGGCACCTGAGTCTATGGGGTCCTTCTCGAAGCCTAAGGGTTCTTTATCATAAATGGCATCTAGCCTTTGATCTATTCCAATTATTTCTTGTTCTTCAAAGGGTGAGCCTTTTGAGCCATCCCCACCTATTTTGCTTACTTCTGCAGCCATACTATCTACTTCAGCTTCTAAGGCCACCTTTCATTCGTTCTCAGCCATGTAGGCCAAAATCTTTTCGAAGAAGGAGGACTCAATGATGAGCAGGACTATCGAATTCCCAGCCTGCTGGCCGTCTTTGTGCAGCGCCTTCGACTTCTCCATCTCCCTTGATTATCCGTCTATCCCAATACATTCCATCATGGCGAAGGGTCATGTATTAATGCACGTTCCTGGTCTCATTGATCTCGTCATTAGGGGTACAAGGAGCAATTTTGGCTAAGTGTTTGTCATAGTTTCTCTTATCAACTAGGTTGACTGCTGTCATGAAATAGCTTTGATCTGCTTCGATGTTCTCAACAATGCCATCCGCTCTCCATAATACTAACCTCTGATGCATCGAAGAGGGGACTGCTCCAACGCCATGGATCCATTCTCTTCCCAACAGCAGATTGTAGTTGGCTTTAGCTTCGATTACCATGAACATAGTGGGTCTGCAGCTTGATCCCACTATCAAATCCACTTGGATCACCCCCAATGTCTGGCCTACTTTACCTTCATAGTTTGATAGTACCATATTGTGTGGTTTTATGTCAACATCCTGTATCCCTAACTTCTTCAACATGAAATGAGGTATCAAGTTCACTGCAGCGCTTCCATCCACCAGGACTTTGTTTACGCCATGTGTACCAACTTTTGCTCGAATGAACAATGGCTTTAGGTGATTTTTCATGGCTGGTTCTGGGTACTCGAAGAAGGCATTCTGCTCTTCGACAGCCCCATTATCCATCACGTAATAGCATACTGGCCTATGTTTCATCAGGTCTATTGCATCCTCCTCCTCGTGCTCTCTGACTTCAGTTTCTTGCCCAAATTCGCAAGGCAACACAGATACTACATTGCAATTGATGTTGAGTGAAGATTCCCCTTCTGATTCAAAATTGTTAGTCAGCATATCCTCATCCTCCTCTGGACCTGGCGTATATTCCTTCGATTCGTTTTGCTTTGTTTCAGAGAAAATTTTCCTGCTAACTGGAGGTTTGCCCCCAGGTTGATTGTTTGATGCAGGTTTGTTGGTACTTGATTCCTCTTTGTCCTTGCTCGAAGCCACTCCTTTGTCTAACATAGCTTCTCTCTCAGCTTTTCGAACTCTTTGTTGCCTGCGCCATTGTGACCTTGACATAGGATTCTTTCCTTTATAGTTTTCCAACCTTACTTCTTCCCTTTTCGCCATATTGAACTGCCTTCTATACGCCATGGCATGGCGTGCATTTCGTTCATTATTCCTCCACTTGTCTTTCCCCTTGTCAGCCCTAACTTGTAGCCACTTGTCCGTTGGATCCTCAGCAGGAACTTTGAATGTTACCCTTCGAGCGCCTCTAGGATAAGGGCTGTCAGGCCTCCGTTGGGTGTAGTTTTTCTCGAAACGTTGGCCCATCTGACCAGTTTCACTTTGGTTCCAACATGGGGCGAAAGAGACTATTTCGAAGGTTTCGGCCACTTTCTGATCATATACTGCAGAACATCTTGGACACACTAGGCATTTGGTTTCCCCCTTGTGACAACGAACTAAGAACCCCAAAAGACTTTCTCCAGCCTTAGGGTAGCATCTGAACAACTGGTTATCCTGGCGCCAGTTGACGCCTGTTCGTGCCCTTTGCCTTTTTTCAAAGTCTGCAGCAATTCTCTAATTACAAATGATGCTGCATCTGGGACATAACGTCATTACAACATTCTCTTTGTGGCATAGCATAAGGTAGTGTTTGAGACTGGCATCCCTAGCATAACTGTCTTCCATCTTGTATTTTTCTTTCTCTAAGTACCTCTCCATTTCCTTCATTTCGGAACAAGGTTGCTCCATATTTACCATGTTAACATCCATATCTTCTCCTTTGATATAAGTATCTCCCCATCCTGTAGGTTTGATGTCTTCAATTGGGGTCTTTGAGCTTTCTGGGGAGGAATACTTCACCATGTAATCGAACCTTCCGAAGGGCTCCCCCAAGGTATCCCATATTTCTTTCTGAGGAAGAACTGGCATTGTGATCTGTACTTTCTCCAACTTTTGCCTCAGGCCTTCAGTAGCTTGTGTCAAATTTTGTTTTTGGTTCTCCTGGCCTTCAGTAGCCTGGATCTCTTTCGAAGCAGCCAAAGGAACTGCTTCGATCGAAGCTTCTTGTTCCTCATGGGAGCCTCAGTAACTTACTTTTCGACTTCAGCTAACACGCAGTTTTCATCTTCAGTGTTTTCCTCTTCTGATGGGGTGTCACCTTCATTTGCTCCAACCATATTTATCTCTCCAATGTATGCAGGTTCAGAGTAATTGGTGTCAGCAACATCTTTAGGGTCATCATCCACTTTCATCTTTGGCTTGTCAGCGAACCTTAATCTACCATCCTTGATTGCATTTTGAATCGGATCCACGAAAACATTGTGAGGTTTTGTGGCCTAAGCGTGATACTTACAAAACCCTCTTTTCTTTCTTTGATCTAAAGGTGGTAATTTGACATTCGATGGCACTATTAGTTGGCCATCTTTGACAAGCAAATCAAAATTTCATCACATTTACGTTCGAAGGTATACACCTTCTTTGGGAACTTGTCACTTTTCTCATTTTCAATAATTTCTTTCCCTTTTGTGGGAACTAGTAGTTTACAAGAGTAAGGTGGAGCCTGTTTTAATTCAGCGAGATCAATTTCGACCTCTTCGAATTCAGGGTAATCCTCTGCTTCCTCAGTTTCGACATAGGAAACCCTTTCTTTCTTGTTATTTTTAAAAACCCTGGCTTTCTCAGCCTTTAGTCTTTCGACTTGTCGAACCCTGTTCGCTAATTGGGCCATATCCCTCAAGTATTGTATATCTAATTTCTTTCGAATGGAGTAGTCTAGGCCACCAGCAGCCATTTCGACTAACTCATGTTCAGGAACTACTGTGAAACATCTAGATTTCAAAAGTCTGAACCTATTCAGATAATCATCTATGGGTTCAGTAAACTTCCTCTTGACACTGGCTAGCTCTTTCAGACTTATTTTAGATTATCCCATGTAGAATTGTTCATGGAATAATCTCTCCAAAATAGTCCAAGTATCTATGGATCCAGGAGGCAATGTGGTGAACCATGTGAAAGCATTCTTAGTTAGGGAACTTGGGAAATATTTAATCCTAAGGTTCTCATTATTTGCTATGTCTCCTGCTTCGGTCAGATACCTGGCTATGTGTTTGACTGTTGACTCATTGGTGTCTCCAGCAAACTTTGTAAATTTAGGGACCTTATATCCCCTTGGTAAATCAGTGTGCACCACATAATCTACTATCGGAGAGGAATAGTTTGGCCTTCTAATTCCTGTATTGAGACCGTTTTGAGCCATAATCCTTTCTATCACAGTGGTTAAATTATTTTCTTCCAAGATGTTGTCGTTTCGAATCCTATGAACGACTTCATCACCATCTTGGTGTCGACCCACCATGACAACTCCTCTAGGTTGTTCTTCTCGAAACTCTGGGACTCCTAACCTTTCGATCCTTGCCCCTGGTTCTATAACTCCCCTTTGTGGTTCCTCTCGAATCACTGGGGCATCTAACCTTTCGACCCTTGCCCCTGGTTCTATAACTCCCCTTTGTGGTTCCTCTCGAATCACTGGGGAATCTCGTCTTTGTGCCCTTGCCCCCAAGTTAACCCCCTCTCTGGCTGGTCTATAGGGTGGGTCATCAGCAATTTGTTCTACGATGGGTATGTTCGCTCGAACCAATGCCTGATTCTGCCTACGCCTTTCTGGCGGAGCGAAAAAATCTGCTATTCGACTCATGTTGTCCGCGTTTTCTCTGTTGGTTACAGTTACATTTTGTACTATTGGGGCAAAGATTTCTTGCATAGTCTGCACTAATACTCCTATCATATTATGGTTACTATCATCCATTAATTGTCTAAAGGCCATCTGATTTTCTGTGGTTAAGATAGGCAGTGTATTATGACCTACTGAACCTTGGGTATTTGTCATAAATTGGTTGGCCCCAGATCCTACTGAACCTTGGGTATTTGTCATAAATGGGTATTATGACCTACTGAACCTTGGGTATTTCAAGAGCAATATTAGAATTTCACATGGTGCACAAGAAGACTATGAGGTGAGTTAAAAAATCCACTATTTTTTCTTTATCTCTTTCGAAAATTCATTTTCACACTTCAAACACAATTTTCTAAGTGTTCATACAATTTCAAATTTTTTGTTTAAATTTCTTATCATTCAAAAGTTTAAAAACAATAATACGACCACTTAAAATATATAAATTTGGATTGTAATATAGAGAAAGAGAAGATAATTCAATTTAAAATCAAGCCAAGAAAAATCTTATTCGATTTCATTTAAATTGTACTCCGTTGTAACTTAGTCATCAAGCTTAGGGTGAAAAGTTGTTATAAAAAGGAATTAAGGTTTTTTTTTGTTGTTTATGTATAAGAAGATTTTAAAGCGATCACAAATAAAAAAAAGGTCTTGAGTTGTTTTTTTTTTTTAATTTTGAAAATTAAAATTAGTTTAGTTTTGGATATTTTCAAAATTTGTTTTAATTTTGGATTTTTTTAAAGTTAAAATAAGTTTTAAAATTAAACATAAAATAAATATTGTAAATATGTACATTAGGGTTAATGAGTTGGATCCATTTGTCATGAGAATTGGGCTTGTTCTCTCCCTGGAAAAATTTACATTGTGCCCTTATTTCTATACTTGTACGCCTACAATTTTGTGAGAATGTCAAGTTTTCCAAAAAAGAACCCCTCATAGATATCACTAATGCATTCTCCACTACACAAACATTCGTTATACAAGAAAAGGTTACAAGTTGGATCACAGAGGTTGAAATCAGAAGTAATGTCATTGTTATTATCAAGAGTCCGAACACCGAAACCAGCAAGAGAGGAAGAAGTAACACACAAATATTTGAGTGTGATAAAGGGGAAAATACAAGGATAAAAGTGAAACTCAAAGTGTGATTGAGAGACGAGGATGCCCATTTAAAATTGGGCCGACTCCGTCAAAAGATGGGTCTGGATGGAAGGTTAATGTAAAATGCGGAGTTCATAATCATGGATTACCAGATTGGCTCATGCGCTTATTTGTAGGTTTACCTCAGATAAAAAGCAACATGTTTTTGATTTGACAAAGAGACATGTTCCACCTAGACACATATTGCTTTTCTTACAAGAGCGGAATCTTGAAAATGTCATCGGATCAAACAAATATATAAGCAAAAAAGTGTGATAGAAAAGAGATAAGAGGTCCACGAAGTGAGATAGAACATTTGCTTAAGCTCATATAGGATGCAGGCTATGTCTACTGTAGTAGAAAAAGAGATGACTCAGAAGTTACGAGAGATATTTGTTGGGCGCATCCATAATCAGTTAAGTTACTGAATATTTTTCCTATTGTGTTAGTTATGCACAACACTTATAAGACAAATAAATATAGATAACCTCTGTTTGAAATTATTGGCATGATATCGACCGAGTTGACATTTGCTGTTGCATTTGCTTATATGGAGTATGAGGAGACATATAGTTTTTGTTGGGTCTTGGAGAAGCTGAAGGAATTGTTTGTGAAGAAAGATTTGTGTCCACAAGTGATTTTGACGGATATAGATCTTACTTTGATGAAAGCGGTAGAAATTGTGTTTCCTATAACAATTAATTTTCTATGTCGATTTCACATTAACAAAAATGTTGGGATGAGATGCAAGCAATATGCAGTGAAAGAAATGTAAGAGACGATATACACTTTTTATGGACGAATCTTGTATGGGTTAGTGATGAGGTTGAGTATAGTCAACGGTTTCACCAACTTGAGCAGACATGTTTTGATTGTAGTGAATTTATTGATTATATAAAAGACACATGGTTGACTCAACATAGGCGTAGATTTGTTGGATCATGGATTAATCAAGTGCTTCATTTGGGTAACATCACGACTAATCGGTATGTCATTTATTTTAGTATTTTTACTATGTTATAGATTTATTAAGCTTTAATATTTAGAATGTTAATTTCTTAGGTTTTTTACCATGTTATATTTTTACTATGCGTTAACTTTTAGAATGTTAATTGTTTAGGTTTTTTACTATGTTATATTTTTATTATGCATTAATTTTTAGGGTTGAGTCTTCCCATTGGAAGTTAAAGCAGATGTTGGGAAATAGTCTCTGTGACACGGTCAAATATTGGGAAGCTATGAACAAAAACCTAAGGTTTCAAATAGGCAACATTCGTGCTTCGTTCCAATTTTTTATATAAAGTTGAGCACACACACGTTAGTCTATTTTATGGTAATCTGCGTGGTTCTGTATCTAGAGCTACTTTGAGATGCCTTGCTGAAGAGTTATTGAGGGTTCATTATATTAGAATTGTCAGACAAAAATATGGTTGTACTCATATAGCAAATTATGGGTTGCCTTGTGCTTGTGAGTTAGGGAGATACGTTATTGGTGGTATACCGATACCAATAGACATTGTTCATGTTCATTGGAGGAATTTAAGTATGGAAGTTGAGTTACAGGTAGATGTAGAAGATGGATCGGAGGTTGACATGAGTAGTGCAATGAAATAAATATTGATTAGGTTTAGATCAGTAGATGTTGTTGGGAAAAGAGCATTAAAAACTAGGGTTTGTGAAATTGCTTACCCCACAACAACTTCCTTGTGTCCACCACCTAAGAAAATAAAAACCAAGGGAGGAGTCAAGAAGAAAGGGAAGAAACCCGTTGGGTATGTGTCATACCCCAAAATTTGCCCTCCATCTTCTCAAGATATCTCATACATCCATGCTCAAGGATCCTTCAAGGGTTGATCAGACAAACCTCCTCCTAGACCATCAACCCAAACTAGGGTTTGGCAATTCTCAGCTCCAGATGGACTTCCAACATCTCCAATGTTCATCATGCCTCCTCATATGCTTCAAAGATTCTCCATGTCAAGTTTCAAGCCTTACAAGTCAAGATTGCTCAGACAATTGCTCAGATGGTTGAAAATCAGTTGTATTGGACAAAAAGTCAACTGTGGTCAACATACAGTCAAACTTCATATTTTTTGGTCAACATCCTCATTTTGAAGTTACATTCATCATTTGATCAAGGGTTGATCATGATTCATCAAGAAAACTCAAGATTTGCTCAAAAGTCAAACTTTCTAAATTAGGGTTTCTAGGTGAAAAGTCAACTGAACTTTGGCTGATCATAACTTTCTCATAATTTCTCAGAAATTTTTCCACCACCTCTTGTTTTGAAGGAAATTCAATTCTCTACAACTTCATGTCTCACAAGAATATCCAAAAAATGCTTCATTTGAGAGGTATGGCCCAAAACATTACAGGTCATTTTCAAAGTCAACAAAAAGTCAACATTTTGTTTTGAGGATATATTGAACATGGAAACTCCAATTGAGATGAGACCAAAAAGGTTGGTTAGAGGACTCTTAGAGCTTTCCAAAAAGTCCAAGAACACTCAACAATGTGGAAAATTGAGCAAGATACACCATTCACAAGTTGGGAAATTTTGAAAGAGTGCACAAAGAGAGATGCTTCTAAAATCAAATTTTTTGCAAATGGGCTTACTTTTTCTTCATCCAAACTTGTTCCTTATGCAATTAGGAATATCCAAGCCCAATGCCACGAATTTTTATTTTATTTTTCTATTTAATTTGGAATTTATTCATTTAAATACAAATTAAATTTAAAAATAAAGTATAAAATCAAAATTAATTGCAAACTTGATTTTTATTTCTTCCTTGGGATCCAATCAACTCATTAAAGCCAGCAATTTTCGAAATTGGATTGATATAGCAAGATTGGATTGAAAATTAATCAAAATTTGAAGATTTGATTTTGTACAAAAATCAAAATTGATTAGCATTGATTGATGATGATTTCTTCCTCAAATCAGTTCCAAATCCATCCAGTATAAATGTATAATGCATAGCACATGATTGAGAACGAAAAAATTGGCTCAAGAACCCTAACCTAGAACTCAAAAAACCGTGGCATACAAGCAAAGTGCAGCCCTAGTTCCAGCCGTTTTCAATCGATTTTGAGGTGTTCATTGCATTCCTTGATATCTCCTGAGTGAATCCAGACCTTCACATTGCTCGAATCCATTCAGAATCAAAAAATCCGAGTTTGGTTTGTTCTTGAAAAATCCAAAATCGTGTTTTAATTTTCATGCATTATTAACATGTTTCATTGTTGTTTTTGTGATTAGAACGAAGTTTGCAAGCGATCTGGGTTATTTGATTGCATTTCCATGGCTTGAATCGTGATATACCATAACTAGGGTTTCTGGGCTCGATTTAGGGCTTTGCTTAAATGGAAAAATTGGACAACGAGAATAGTACCAATGCATTCGGAATGATGTCTGGAATCGAACCATGGTCTTAGAACTTATTTATATTATGTATGCTTGATTTTCAGTTTTGCCAGGGACATAGCGTCGAGCAATGGCCGACGCTGTTTGTTCAAAAATTCAAATCGGGGACGATGAAGCTTGGCGCGAGAACGAGGCAACCAAGGCACGACGCGTGTTTGTAATCTGTCCGTTCCGTTTCAATGACATGCGTGCGTTCCAGATCAGATGGCAAAGGCGTGGGTTTGTGAAAGGAATGTCCCCAGTTCGATCCCTGGCCATGACATTTGATTTTTACAAGTTTGCAAACTTTTTCCATATTTTCTTATTATTTAATATTTTTCCATGCATTTTAATTTCTTTTCAATATTTTTCTCATGCATTAAAAATCATCAAAATATTTTTTCCTTTTGCATTTGTTTTCGTAAAATACTTATTTAATTTATAAAATTAAAAAAATATCATTTTGCATGCATATTTATTTTTATTCATAATTTAGCATTAAAATCACTTTTAATTAGTTTTAAATTATTAAATTGCATCCAAAAATCCCAAAAAAATTATTTTAGCTTATTTATGTTATTTCCAGCATGTCATATTTTTCTCATTCAAAAATTTGCATTTTTACTAACATTTTTTCTCTTAATCAATTTCTCTCGTATTTTCCGATTTTCTTATCTTTTCACAGGTTATTCCATTTCAGACGGTTTCTTTTACTGTTTTCATTTTTTCCAATAATGTAACTGCTCATTGGATGTAATAGTTTAAATTAGGTTTTTTTATTTTCCGCAAATTTAAATTATGTATCTGCCCCAAAGCCATGTAATAGCGTAGGACATTTATCTTTCCGCATCTTTACATTCCGCATTTTAATTTCCGCACCCTATAAATTGCTAGTAACTAGGCGTGTATGGCAAGATAATAATCAACATAGCTCACTAATTTTCAAGATAAAATATCTGAATCAACACACTCTTTTTCACACCTGCACCCCTTAGGGTAATTCTCTCTCGTTGCCTTATGAATTCAAATGGTCAAGTCCCTCGAACGTAGAGGTATTCTAGCACCGTTGCCTTCAAAACAAATCATCATAGTCCCTTTGATACAAAGATCAGAGACGATGTCGCCTCACGAATACATGATCTTGACCCTCGATTGTCGCCTACGAAAATGATGATAGTCCTTGAATGTGCTAGGATACATCCTACAAGTTGCCTTCTATGACCATCCGATGTCCCTTCGAATGTCCCTTTTACATCCAACGAATAGAGTTACCTACCAACTAATGGTACGGATAGCACTATTCTAAAGGAACGTAAAACAATACGAAAACGACCAATTTGGAGTAGGTAATAAGACTTTTAGTTGCTTGTTCAAATCAAATGCTTTTCACACCTCACACTTTTGTCAAAGTTCAAACTCTTTTCAAAACAAAACATTTCCAAACACTTTGTATACATTCCTACATGAATCATTACAAAGTCAAAGCGAAATGCCTTTTCAAAACATTTTTGTCAAACACAGAAAGCACAATTTTAAAGTGATCTAAGAGCAACTAAGAGCCCGTAGATAACTACGGATGGAAAGGGGTGCTAATACCTTCCCTTTTCATAACCTTCTCCCTTACTCAGAATCTAACGAAGGTCTTTTTCTGTACTTTTACCTTCCCTTAATTGGATAAAAATAAAAGTCGGTGGCGACTCTTGCTATCCGCACATTTGCGATACAAAAACACTAACAAGTCAGTTCACCGTGTTACAGTATGATGTTTATAGGGACCCTTCACAGCATGAGTATGTTGAACAAGCATCTCAAACTTCACATAGGCTATCTCATAAGTTGTCACAATCAAAGAAGCCTTCACAATCAAAGTAGGTGTCACAATCAAAGTAACACTATACTCTTCAGCTTCCAAGTCATATTAGGCCATATATTTAAGAGATTATGGATACCAAATGGAAATTGCAGTTTTAGAGTCATTGCATCATTTCATGGTTATAGTGAGGATGATTGAGAAATGATTTATCGAGAGTTGGACATGGAAATAAGAGACAAGAAGAGTTTGTATGAGAAATTATTCGGAGTTCGGCTATCAGAAGTGAGAGACGACTTGGTGATAGATTCCACTGGTCGATAACCACGTGAGAAATGGATAACACTACCTGACATGGGTTATCTGATAGTGAATCACTATAATGTCATTCTTGTGCATTTAGGCAACTCGTTCTTGACATCCTTACCTATGACATCTTTACCTTCACATACTCCAAGTATTTGGTGCATTGTTTTAGTCAACAATGACCATTGAGTTCAGGTAATCATTTTACTTTACTTAATTTTACTTTACTTATTTAATATATGACATTAATTGATTTTATTTTACTTTTTCTTATAATTTTTTTATACTTAGGTAAACATGAAAGAGAGATTCCCCTTACCTCCGATCATGATAAATTGGAAGAAGTTTCATTATCTGGATGCAACTTCTTGAATGTTAGCATTTGCGGAACGTCTACAACATTGGCTACAACTTTCGTATGTATTACCTTCATTTGTTAGTATAGTGGTAAAAATATTCGAGAGTAAGCCATTAAATTGACTCAACTCTTAATCAGTGAAAGTCGCCCCCCGTGCTTTATTATTTCCAAAGGAAATGGGAAAAGAACGAATAAAATCCAAAGAAATTTTTAAAGCAAAAAACTAATAAAACTGAGATCTAGGTACATGTGTATTCATAGAAATTCCCGCTCACAAATGAGCACAAAAATAATGACATAAACATAGAGAAAATAACAACCCAATACTTTGGAGTAAACCCAAAAAACTTTAGAAAAAAATAGCAACAGAGTCGCAGAATCTACAAGCCAAAGTCAAGGTTCTAATTCTAAGTCAAAGATCCAATCTCCAAGCATAGGGTATAGTCACCAAGTCCAAGTCAACAATATTATGGTTTTAGTACTTTATTAATTTTTTAAGTACAAGCAAAATAAAAGCTCGAAATGGACAAAGAGAAATGACATAAATATAAACACAACAATGGATGTTAAAATTAAAGTAAAGTAATAAAAATCATAAAAGTAAAATTAGAAGTTAATTGTTAGTAATTAGTGATTAGTTGTTAGTTGGTTTCATATGAAGGATCTACAATTATTTGAAAGTTGAGCCTATGTCAAAAGTTATGAGTACTCATAGAGGACTGATAGAATCAAAGCCTCTATACAATGAATTGTCAAGTTTACTGGTCATAGCTCAAAATTTAATCATCCTTGGGCTTACGAGGCTAAAGCTTGGGCCACGAAGAATCAATCACATAAAAAAAGAAATCCATATGGTTCGCGATGATTTGAGCCTTGAACTTAGGTCCAAGGTTATGATAACTCATCAAAGGATTGATAGAATCAAATCCACTACACGATGAATTGCCAATTTTATCGGCCATAGATCAACACCTAATCATACTTTGACAATTTCAAGCATAAAATCTTGGCCCACGAAGAACCATTTTTTCCCGATTTGTGGGACAAAAAATATAGCGCTATTTTAAGCCATCGCCAAGTAACTTATATAGAAGTCACCCTACAACGAGACTAGTCAACAGTAGTCTATATACCGTACACGTTAGAGACATGATAAAAACCATGCTCCTAAAACAAGTAGCACTAGTCAAAACAAGAATGGGATAAGATGAAGAGGGAGGGGAATGATAAATTACATAGGATCACATCCTCAAAATTCTTTCATCTTTAAGTTCAACCACTCATCTTGGTGGATTAAAGCACTAAATATATCACTGATTCAAAGCACCAAGAATGGATTAAATGATTTACTATATGATATATTTGAATTAATGAAAATTTATCCTACTTCATCAACACCAAAAGTCCATTGAATTTAAAGAGAAATTTGACATTCAAAATTGCAATCCAAAGCAACCATCAAAAGAATTGAGTAAAAAAAGAGGGAAATGGATTCCCTGCAGTCAAATAGTGACTGCAGGCAAATACTAACCATTCAATTAAATTATAAACTATGATATTTATGTTGATCATTAAATTTGAGCCTTTAAATTTTAATCCAATGGTCTACAAATCATGACCGTGTGAATGTAGGATTTCCCTTACTGCAGGGAATCCAGGTCCGAATAAGAGAGAGTGCCAAAATAGCCCCCAAAAAGGCAAAAAACTGCAGTTTGCAGTCAAGAATCCGATTTCCAGAATTTGGGAAACAAGTTTCTTGCACGAAATTTGAAATCTGGTGCAAAAATTAGTTAGAGAAACCGGTTTCTCAAAATAGGGAAAACGGTTTCTACTGCGAAATTTTCAAAAACAACATTTTTAAAGAGAAAACTCTTGCTCACACATTTAATCAAACACCTTATGATCTTGGATTTAATTGAGCACGAAAATTCCATAAAATCATGAGGAATTAACACCAATTGAATCAAAAAAGTGGCTCAAAGAATCAAACCAACAAGATCAACAAAGGATTACTGTGTGAAAGATGAAGATCTAACTTACCAAACTATAGATCTTGAAAATTATTAACAAAAAACACTTTAATAACTTGCTTCAATTCAACTCAAAGATGCAATCTCACAAGCCTTGATCAAGAGAAATAATGAAGAAAAAGTGTTTGGATGAAGGTTTACATCAAAGATTAGTAAGCTTCAATGAAAAGCTTACTAACTTTAATGGAGAAAGAGCCTTGAGTTTGTTTTGGTAGATGGAGAGAGTAGAGAGAATTTTTAGCAAGGTGATTTTGGCTATCAAAAGCTTATGAATTGAACGAAATGAGGGCTCTATTTATAGAGTTTAGGCTTGGGACTAGTGATGGTTTGGAGTTTGGTTTGGAAATTAGAATTAGGGTTGAAAATTAATTCATGGAGCCAAAATTAAAAGTGGTGCACATGTAATCACATGAAGGTGTATGGTGAAATTTAATTATGACGAGGTAGTGGAAATTTTTTTGGGGTGATCAAGAATATTTTCAAAAAATGAAATTGGAGACACATACCACAAACTACACTATTTTTGCATATTTCATACAGGAAACTAGTTTCTCCTTCGAAAATTGAAATCCTGGGGCAAAAATTAGTGAAGGAAACCAGTTTCTCCATATGTGGAAACCGATTTCTACTGAGAAAAATTGGCAAAAACTTTTGTTGGATGGATGTTTTGGCTCAATACCTACAACTATTCACAAAAACAAAAACATATATTTTTGGAATTTTGATTAGATGTTAGTGAAATATAAAACACATATATACAAGATACACAATTACGGTGCTTGGTGACCCCTCGAGATCAAACTTAAAGTTAGGAGACAGTAGAGTTGCTCTTGTCGGTGTCAGATGGCTCCATTTATGAACACCATACCGGTGAGGTATGAGTCTTCTATAACGCCCGTTTTATTTAATATTATATTATATTAATATTTTTGATTTACCGTTTGACGTTTGTTTTGGCGACGAGAATAATTATATTAATTGAGATATCTATTAATATATTTGGCGACGTTCCGGTCGGTTCGGTAAAATATTATTCGGACCGATATTTAATTCCCCAGAATTATATTAATAAATTGAGTTAATGATATAATTAGTGTGTTAGGAATAAAAGAGGGGTGTGGGAGCAATTTGGGAGAATTGGACTTCTCACCCTTAGTTAGTAAGACAACATTTCTATAAAAGCATTTTTTCTTCATTTTCCTATCATAACACCAAAACACTAAGTATAGAAGCTAAGGAGAAAAGTTAGGGCTTTGGTAGAGGAAGAAGAGGAGAGCAAGAAGGAGAGCAAGACTTGGTTTGAAGAATCATCAAGAAAACTCAAAGCTTGCTAGGTAAGGGGTTTGATTTCTATCTCATATAGTTAGGGTTTGGTGGTTGTAGTTTGGATTGGGGAAAAATTGATAGATGGTTTATAGGGTTTGGTTGGTTGATTATTGAAAATGTTTAGAAAAGTTGAATTAGGTGTATGGATTATGAGGTTGATGATGACTAGAATTAATGGGAATGGTAAAAGTGAATTTTTCACACGCGTCCATCAACACGGGCCGTGTTGATTAACACGGGTGCCCATGTTGACCTCTTGAATAAGAAATATTTGCTGCCAAGTCAATCAACACGGGTGCCCGTGTTGATTCACTGACTTTGGTGTTTTTGCATTTTCTAGTGGTTTTTCGACACGGGCCGTGTTGATTAACACGGGGGCCTGTGTTGATGTATATGTAGCCTCCCATATTCTTATTTTTGCACTTCTTTTGCCCCGATTTATCTCATTTTATTATTCGGACCCTGAAAACACTCAAACACATAACCAAAGCGTAAAATGCGGTAAAATGACATATAACATTAGACAAATAAAAGAAACGATAACGAAATTCAATGCTAAATAACCGTGTAAAAACCACTGATCAGGTGGTATCGTTGGAAAGCTTAGAACGAGTACTATCTGTTGATAATATTTTTAAAACCAGTAGTTGAGATCCTTAAGGATTGATTTGATTTCCGTTTGTAGGGATTCGTAGAAATTCGTATTTATCCGTTGTGTATACTTGCTGTAAGTTAATTTCATGTGTTATAATTAACGTTATATGTCATGACTTGCTGTTATCATGTGCTGATTGACAGTGTATTTATGTATGAATACTTGTTGTTTATGCAATGCGATGACATGTTTATTTGATGTGAATAAATATGGCGATGTGGACTTTATGTCAATTTTGATGAGCGATGATGATGTGTTGTTGTGTGGTCTTTATTATCGAGTCACATACATTGCATAAGCGACGAGGGCTTTTATGCCAAGCGACGATGGGCTTTATGCCAAGTGTTCCTAATTATGGACAAGCGACGGGTACCACATGCATAATATAGTCGTGTCTCCTGGAGTCGGTTATGTTTATGTTTGAGTTGTTTAACATTGGGCTTTAATTGATGAATGATGTTGAATTGCAATGGTATATGATGTTTTGTGTTGACGCGAGTATAATGATTATGTGATGAAGTTAAAGTGTGAATTTATACACTAAATGCTAATTTAAAGTATGTAAGCTTTTGATACATGTTGATATACTCTATTTAACTTATATCATTTATAATTCCAAACTATTTATATATCCTATCATGCTTATAATTATATGTTTTGGAGTATCTCACCCTTTACTTGTTTCTCCGTTGCCTATATATTGGTAACGTGCAGGTGATCCCCGAGGATGAGGAGGATTAGCTCGAGTCTCTTTATTTTGTGTCGCTCTGCTCTGGTCTTAGTAACACTCGGGATTTGGGCGACATTATCATTTTGATAGGATAGTTTATGTATACTATCTTATGATGTTATAACCTTATGTATTGATGATAGCATGATGTTATGGATATTTTGTGAACATATCCGATGTGCTGTGAATAGTCATATGTGTATATGATGAATTATGTATGAATCAGTATATCCGACTTTTGATGTGCATTATAATGCGAATTGATGGAAATGCGAATATGTGATGCCTCAATTTTATTAAATGAAATTTTGAAACTCTGATTTTATTGTTAATTACGAGGGGGTAGAATTGGGGTGTTACATCTTCTCTTTCTTCCTGAGCTCTTCTAGCCATTTGAGCAAGGTGCTGGAAATGATATAATTTTAGTGATAGAAGAGGTATTGAAGAAAGTTGGTATATGGTGAATTTCTCTTCAAAAGTTTATATAGAAACAAGGTTTAATGGTGGAAGAAAAGATGAATGGATGTGTTGAATGGTATTTAAAAGGGTGTTTATGAGTGTGGAATGGAAGCGAAATGGGTGAGAGGTTTGGAATGGTATGAATGAAAATTTGAATGAGGAGACAAAGTGTTGAACAAGTTTATAACATGTGGGATGGAGAGAAAGGAGGTGTAACGGTCGTTACACCTGTCTTCATGATGGGCGCCACACATGGTCCTGTAATGGTCGTTACAAGATTGAATTCCAAGGGAATCTTATTCCTGCAACGGTCGGTTTGTCAACTATGCATGTGATTCCTTGCTTGTTTAACTGTGGCATGGCATGAATGTGTCATTTCATTGTCTAGAGGAATAATAATTTGATCATGCAAGGAGACAATAAAGTGACAATTAAGTGTATCATATAAAGCTTAATTATTACACTTGATCTAATAAATCAACATGCATGCATACTTATTTTAGTGAACACAATAACATAATAGCATCATAATATATAATATAGCAGAATACAATGAGTAATAAATACCGACAACACAAACAATGAAAAATAAATACTGATATTAAATATACTGAATGAAATAAAAAACAATATTCCGAAAAATAAATGACCAATAGAAACAAATAAAACTAGAATTAATTTCTAAATATGAAATAAAGATGCTAATGAAAAACTAGATATCCTAATTAAACACTCTTCCCCTACACTTGGAGAAAACAGTGCCCTTAATGTTCTAAGAACAAAAATCAGCCACCTCTAAAATTATAGTGCTGAAAAAGGTGATCTAAATTCGCGAAGGATAGTAATATCAGAACGAATAGCATCAACCTCCATCGCGAGAACATCAATAGCAGCACCATAATCAGTCTAAGGAACATGGATAGTGGCTGCAGCAGGAGCTGCGGGTGGGTCCCAAGCTGGATGGAAGCCAAGTAGAGGTGGCGTCACGGGACAAGCTTCGATCATCTCGACCATCTCAGGGTCAAAGTCTTCCAATCCTACTGGAGGATCATAATAATGGGGCGGTGTTAAGGGATCAAATTCTCCCCAAAAATAGTCAAGCTGGCTGTCCATAAAATGGTGCTCAGGAATCTCAATAACAACATCTACACTAATAGGGAAATCCAATAGAGCAACAAGTTCACGGGTGGTGAACCTATGAGTAAAACCAAACATTGTCAAAGAAATAACTCCTCTAATCAACCCTAAACTAATATCAGGGCTGTAGTGCAAGGAACTGAGGAACTCCAGTGTCAGGTTGCAGTAGGTAGGCTACTGATGATGATTAAAGTAATCCCAACCAATTCAGTTAAACATATAGCGCACACTTTCCCTAATACCCAATGCGAACAATATGGAATCATGCATATAATTGGTGGGATACATCTCTCTTTGAACAAGCATCTCATAGCGCCTTTGCTGAGCATCGCTCATGAAGGCAACTGACATACTATCAAAATAATCTATAGCTAAAATCAGTGAAGAAAAAATGTGAATCATGTATGTAAATGAAAATAGTTTTAAATTAGCACGAGCCTAATGCCTAAAAATAGAAAAGAAGAAGAAAATAATAGGAAAAATAATTTATAAAATTTTAAGAAAAACATTTAATAAAAATAAATTAAAAAGTTTTAGGAAGTAAATTTTTTAAAGAAAATGGTGGGTTGTCTCCCACAAAGCGCTTTGTTTAACGTCGAAAGCTGGACCTATATTGAAATCGAAAAGTTTGTACGGTGACTCAGCTTGCCGTTGTATGAGTTTCAGACTAGTTGAGTAGTCTCTATTTTCGTTACAATGGTAGTGCTTCAAACGCTGCCCGTTTGCAATAAACGGATCACTGGATTTTCCTTTAATTTCAACAGCGCCACTTGGGAGTACTTCAATAACTTCAAAAGGTCCTGACCATCTAGAGCAAAATTTTCCCGGAAAAAGTTTAAGTCTGGAGTTAAACAGGAGTACTATATCACCCTCATTTAATTCTTTCCTAAAGATGCGTCTGTCGTGCCATTTCTTAGTTTGTTCCTTTAGATTTTGGCATTTTCATATGCATCCAGCTTAAGCTCTTCTAATTCATGGATGACTAGAATTCTCTTTTCTCCAGCAACTTTGTAACTTAGATTCAACATTTTTATGGTCCAATAGGCTTTATGCTCGAGTTCTATTGGTAGATGGCATGATTTACCATAGATTAGTTTAAAAGGTGTACTTCTGATGGGTGTCTTGTACGCTGTTCTATATGCCCACAATGCTTCATGTAGCTTAGACGACCAATCTTTCCTAGATGTGACAAATGTTTTCTCAAGTATTTTCTGAAAATATCTATTAAAGACTTCCACTTTCCTGCTTGTTTGTGGATGGTAAGGCGTTGCTACGCAGTGTCGGACTCCATACTTCGCTAAGAGTTTATCAAAATTTTTGAAAATAAAGTGAGAGCCGCCATCACTGATGACCAGTCTCGACATGTCGAGTTTTGGAAAAATTATGTTTTTGAATAGCCTAATCACTACTTGTGCATCATTCGTTGGAGAGGCTACAACCTCTATCCATTTAGATACATAATCAACTGCAAAAAGTATGTAATTGTTGCCAAAAGAAGATGGGAAAGGTCCCATAAAGTCAATTCCCCACACATCAAATATCTCTACTTCTAGAATGCCTTTTTGAGGCATCTCATCGCGCCTTGATATGTTACCGGTGCGTTGACACCGGTCACATTTTATAATTGCAGCATGGAGATCTTTCCATAGATTAGGCCAATAAAGGCCATCTTGTAGGATCTTTGCCCAGGTCTTTGAAGTTCTAGCATGTCCACCATAAGGGGCTTCATGACAATGGGAAATTATGTTCTTTACTTCAATCTCTGGAATGCATCGACAGAAGATACCATTGGGGCCTTGCTTGGATAGTAAGGGTTCATGGCAATAATAGTGTTTGAGATCGTGAAAGAATTTCTTCTTTTGATGATAGGTTAGATCGTGTGGAAGAACTCTCGCTGCTAAGTAGTTGACATAGTTAGCATACCAGGGCAGTGAGATCCGAGTAGATATTTCTTTCATTACTTCAGTTGTCTCGTTATTATTGCAAAATGCAGGGCATTTCTTAGTGGAGTTTTCAGATTCTATCTGGGCTATCAGGCGTTCATATGGAAAATCGTCATTGATAGGTATCTCTTCAGGTTTAAGATTTTCCATCCTAGATAGATGGTTAGCTACAAGATTTTTGGAGCCTGGTTTATCTTTGATTTCCAAATCGAACTCTTGCAAGAGTAAGATCAATCTCAATAATCTTGGTTTGACATCCTGTTTGGGTAATAAGTATCTAATAGCTGCGTGATAAGTGTAGATAATTATCTTCGCGCCTACCAGATAGGAACGAAATTTATCTAATGCAAAAATGATAACCAAGAGCTCCTTTTATGTAGTTGCGTAATTTATCTATGCAGAGTCCAAGGTCCTACTGTCATACCCCAAAATTTGCCCTCCTACTTCTCAAGACATTTCATACATCTATACTCAAGGATTCCTCAAAGGTTAATCAGACAAACCCTCTCCTAGACAATCAACCCAAACTAGGGTTTGGCTATCCTCAGATCCAGATGGACTCCCAACATCTCCAATGGTCATCATGCCTCCTCATATGCTTCAAAGATTCTCCATGTCAAGTTTCAAGCCTCAAAAGTTAAGTTTCCTCAGACAATTGCTCAGATGGTTGAAAATCAGTTGTATTAGACAAAAAGTCAACTGTGGTCAACATATAGTCAAACTTCCTGATTTTTGGTCAACATCCTCATTTTGAAGTCACATTCATCATTTGATCAAGGGTTGATCATGATTCATCAAGAAAACTCAAGATTTGCACAAAAGTCAAACTTTCCAAATTAGGGTTTTCCAATGAAAAGTCAACTGAACTTTGACTGAGCATAACTTCTTCATACTTTCTTAGAAATTTTTCCACCACCTTTCATTTTGAAGAGAATTCAATTATTTACAACTTCATGTCTCACAAGAATGTTCAAAAAATGCTTCATTTGGAAGGTATGGATCAAAACATTACATGTCCTTTTCAAAGTCAACAAAAAGTCAACTTTTTGTTTTGAATATTTATTGAGCATGGAAACTCCAATTGAGATGAAATCAAAGAGGTTGTTTAGAGGAAACTTAGAGCTTTCTAAAAAGTCCAAGAACACTCAAAAATGTGGAAAATTGAGCAAAATACACCTTGTACAAGTTGGGCATTTTTGGACAATTGCACAAAGAGAGATATTTGTCAAAATCCAATTTTTTCCAAATGGGCCTATAATTTTATGATCCAAACTTGTTCATAATATTATTTGTGACCTATTGATGCCTTGCCACGACCAAATTCTATTTTTTTGATTTATTTTTGAATTTAAAAGCATTTAATTCAAATTTAAATTATATAAAATATGAAAACAAGGTATATTTTCAAATGGATTGGATTTTTATCAAACTTGAGGTCCAAGATAGCCCACACAACTTGCCAAATTCGTGCTAGCTCTCATATGGAAGAGAAAATCAAATTTTCCAAAGATTTGATTTGATTTGAAAGAAATTTTTTTTTTGCATTCAAGAGGAGATCTATTTTCATTCTTTTTGCTCTCATTCCTCACTCTATAAATACTCATCATATTGCACAAAGCCAAGGACGAAACCCTAGCCCTTACACCAACCCTTATTTTTCTCAAAATTTTTCCTAAGTTGTGAAATTCGTATTCCAAGTTCCAGCCATCGTTCTCAAGCTTGAACGTCTAGAACACGAATTTCCATGTTTAGGGTTTGCAAACTATTGAGCTTCGAACTGGATGCTACAGGCGTTTTTAATCGAAACTAACACCACCATTGAACTCGCAACCATCGATTTAGGGGGGGTAGGGCACCTCTTGCCTTTTATTTTGCTTATTTTTGTAGGTTTGAAATTCGCTTGGTCGGAGAAGACGACCGGAGCTAGGGCTCCGGCGTCGTTGACTGGGAGACTCTGGCGTGAGCATGCGTGGCGCGATCCAGCGTTCTGATACGTCCATCCGTTCCAACTAGGGTCCACGCGTGTTGACTGGGCTTTGAGTTATAATCAGGACACGTTTACACTTATATTCACACGTTTCCAATTCCCAAACATCAAAGGCACTTTGGCTCAGTGGTAAAGACAAGCAGCGTGTAGATTCCCTCAATGGTCACTAGTTCGATCCCTGGCAAGACCATCTTTTTTTTTACTCTTTGAAAACTAACTTATATTTTTCTATTTTCTTTTTCTTTAATATTTTCATGTTATTTTAATTTATCTTCAATATTTTTTATCATGCATTTAAAAAACACCAAAAATATTTCTTTTTTGCATTATCATCAGAAAAATACTTATTTAATTTTTAAAATCAAAATTTTTATTTTTGCATGCATATTTAATTTAATTACTAATTAATCATTTAAATGACTTTTAATTGTTTTTAAATTACCAAATCGATTCAGAAAATTACCAAAAATTTATCTTATCATATCAATGTCATTACTAACATAAAATCTTTTTCCTCATTCAAAAATCATGCTTTTTACTAACATTCTCCTCTTATGCAATTTTCTCGTATTTCCGATTATGTATCTGTTCACAGGTTGTAGCGTTTTGGACGATTTTTCTTGCTTTTCTTTTTCAATTATGTAATTGCCCATGGGATGTAATAGTTTAATTAGGACTTTTATTTTCCGCACTCTTATTATGTAACTGCCCCAAATCCATGTAATAGCGTAGGACTTTATCTTTCCGCATTTTACATTTCCGCAATTAACTTTCTACACCCTATAAACTGTTAGTAATTAGGCGTGTATGGCAAGATAAAACTGGACATAGATCACTCATAATTTCAAGATAAAATATCTGAATTTAACGCACTCTTTTCACACATGCACCCCTTAGGGTAATTCTCTCTCGTTGCCTTTACGAATACAAATGGTCAAGTCCCTCGAACGTAGAGGTATTCTAGCACCGTCGCCTCCAAAACAAATCATCATAGTCCCTTCGATACAAAGATCATAGACCCACGATGTCGCCTACGAATACATGATCTTGACCCTCGATTGTCGCCTACGAAAAATGATGATAGTCCCTTCGAATGTGCTAGGATACTTCCTACAAGTTGCCTTCTATGACCATCCGATGTCCCTTCGAATGTCCCTTCTACATCTAACGAATTGGGTTCCCTACCAACTAATGGCATGGATAACGCTATTCTAAAGGAAAGTAAAATAACACGAAAACGACCAATTCTGAGTTGGTAATAAGATTTTTAGTTGCTTGCTCTATCAAATACTTTTCACACCTCACACTTTTTGTCAAAGTTCAAACTCTTTTAAAAAACAAAACATTTCCAAACACTTTGTATACATTCCTACATGAATCATTACAAAGTCAAAGCGAAATGCCTTTTCAAAACATTTTTTTCAAACACACAGAAAGCACAATTTTAAAGTGATCTAAGAGCAACTAAGAGCCCGTAGAAAACTACGGATGAAAAGGGGTGCTAATACCTTCCCTTTTCATAACCTTCTCCCTTACTCAAAATCTAACGAAGGTCTTTTCCTGTTCTTTTCACCTTCCCTTAATTGGATAAAAGAAAAGTCGGTGGTGACTCTTGCTATCCGCACATTTGCGATACAAAAATCTCAAAGTCAGTTCACCGTATTACACCTAATTGCATAGTATATTGCATGGAGCTTTTTGTCTCTTGTTTGTCCTTGCATCACACATTATCTTGAATGAGTCAATCTCTAATCAGGTGGTTGTATGATTGGTGTGGATATGAGATCTATTTTTAAACGTTCAAATGCCTTTAGGCAGTCATCATCAAAGATAAATTCAGCTTCTTTCATAAAGAGGTTGGTCAGAGGTTTAGAAATTTTCGAGAAATCTTTTATGAAATGTCGGTAGAAACCAGCGTAGCCTAAGAAACTTCGTATTTCTCTTACGGTTCTTGGGGGTTGGAGGTTTTCTATTACTTCAATCTTAGATTTGTCTACTTTGATCCCCTTTTCAGACATGATGTTTCCAAGTACAATTCCTTGTTTTACCATGAAATGACATTTCTCCCAATTCAATACTAGGTTTACTTGTACGCATCTCTCTAGTACCTTTTCCAAGTTTGACAAGCATTCTTCAAAACTTTGTGTTATACCCCAAAATTTTCCCTCCTATTTCTCAAGACAATCCCCATCTCCATACTCAAGAAGTTCTCAAAGGTTGACCAAATGAACCCTCTCCTAAGCAATTAACCCACAACTAGGGTTTTGATTCTATCAAGTCAAAGATGAGTTCTATCACCTCAAGTGATCATCATACCTCCTCATATGTCTCAAGGGATCGCCATGACACATTTCAAGACTTACAACCCAAGTTTGCTCAATCAATTACTCAGATGGTTGAAAATCAATTGTATTGGACAAAAAGTCAATTGTGGTCAACATACAGTCATACTTCATCATTTTTGGTCAACATCAATATTTTGAAGTTACATTCATCATTTGTTCAAGGGTTGATCACGACTCATCAAGAAAACTCAAAATTTGGTCAAAAGTCAAAGTTTCCAAATTAGGGTTTTTGGACAAAAAGTCAACAGAACTTTGACCAGGCATAACTTTCACATACTTTATCAGAAATTTTTCCACAAAATCTCATTTTGAATAGAGTTAAATTCTCTACAACTTCATGTCTCACAAGCTTTGGCCAAAAATGCTTCATTTGAGAGTTATGGATCAAGACATTATAGGTCCTTCTAAAAGTTAACAAAACGTCATCTTTTTGCAAAGAAGTGTATATAAACAGGGAAACTTCAATGAAGATGAAACCAAAAAGAGTGTTCAGAGGACATATTAATGATATTTCTAAAAAGTCCAAGAACACTTAAAAATGTTGAATATTGAGCAAGATACAACTTGTGCAAGTTTGGCATTTTTGAAGAGGTGCATGAAGGAAAATACTTAGCAAAATCAAATTTCTTCCATATGGGTGTAATACGGTGAACTGACTTTGAGATTTTTGTATCGCAAATGTTGCGGATAGCAAGAGTCGCCACCGACTTTTCTTTTATCCAATTAAGGGAAGGTGAAAAGAACAGGAAAAGACCTTCGTTAGATTCTGAGTAAGGGAGAAGGTTATGAAAAGGGAAGGTATTAGCACCCCTTTTCATCCGTAGTTATCTACGGGCTCTTAGTTGCTTCTAGCTCATCTTTAGAAATTACTTTCTGTGTGTTTGACAAAACGTTTTGAAAAGGCATTTCGCTTTGACTTTGTAATGATTCATGTAGGAATGTATACAAAGTGTTCGGAAATGTTTTGTTTTGAAAAAATTTTGAACTTTGACAAAAGTGTGTGGTGTGAAAAGTATTTTATTTGAGCAAGCAACTGAAAGTCTTATTACCTACTCAGAATGGTCGTTTTCGTGTTGTTTTACGTTCCTTTAGAACAGTGCTATTCATACCATTTAGTTGATAGATAACCCTATTCGTTGGATGTAGAAGGGACATTCGAAGGGACATCGTGTGGTCATAGAAGGCAACCTGTAGGAAGTATCCTAGCACATTCGAAGGGTCGATCATCACTTTTCGTAGGCAACAATCGAGGGACAAGATCATGTATTCGTAGGCTACATCATGGGTCTATGATCTTTTGTATCGAAAGGACTATGATGATATGTTTGTAGGCAACGGTGCTAGGATACCTCTACGTTCGAGGGACTTGACCATTTGGATTCGTAAGGCAACGAGAGAGAATTACCCTAAGGGGTGCATGTGTGAAGAGAGTGTGTCAAATTCAGATATTTTTCTTGGAATTATGGGTAACCTATGTCCAATTTTTATCTTACCATACACGCCTAGTTACTAGCAGTTTATAGGATGCGGAAAATAAATTGCGGAAAGTAAAGTGCGGAAAGTAAATATCCTACGCTATTACATGGCTTTGGGGCAGTTACATAATAGGAGTGCGGAAAGTAAAAGTCCTAATTAAACTATTACATCCCATGAGTAGTTACATATTATTTGAAAAGAATGCGAGAAAATAATCCGAAACATTACAACCTGTAAGCAGATACATAATAATCGAAAAATATAAGAAACTCGCATAAGAGAAAAAATGTTAGTAAAAATAAGATTTTTGAATGAGGATAAATGTTTTAGATTAGTAATGACAATTAGATGATATAGAAATTTTTTGGGAATTTTCTGGATCGTTTTTGATAATTAAAAGCAATTAAAAGTCAATTTAATGGTTAATTAGCAATTAATTAAAATATGCATGCAAAAATATTAATTTTAATGTCAAAAATTAAATAAGTATTTTTCTGATTAAAATGCAAAAAGAAAATATTTTTGGTGATTTTTAAATGCATGAGAAAAATATTTGAAGATAAATTAAATTAGATGGAAATATTAAAAGAAAAAGAAAATGGAAAAAACATGTTAGTTTTCAAAGTTGTAAAAAAGAAAGTCAGGAAGCCAGGATCGAACCCAGGACCTCCTGGACAAACCAACCAATGCGTTGCCAACTGAGCCAAGGTGTCTTGGTGTTTTGAATCTGCAAACAATGCATTATAAGCGTAAACGTGTTGTATTTTGAAATTTCAAACGCAGTCAACATGTGGGTCCCGATTGTAATGGATGAGCGAATCAGAAGCCACGATCGTGCCACGCATACCCTCGCCTGAGTCCAGCAGTCAACGACGCTGGAGCCCTAGCTCCGGTCGTCTTCTCCGGCTAGTCCGAACTCCAAACCTGCAAAATAGCAAAAATAAAAGGCAAAGGGATACCCTACCCCCCTAATTCAACCATTGCGAGTTCAATGGTGGTGTTTGTTTGGACTAAAACGGCCTGTATCAACCGGTTCGAAGCTCCTCCAATTTGAAACCCTAATCATGGCATAACGCGATTTGGACGTTCAACCTCATGAACGATGGCCCAAATCCTGTCTATGATACCTCATGATCATGTTAGAATGGCTAGTTTCAATTAAAACACGCAGATATTAAAAATACGAATTCAAGAAAAATATGAATATGTATGTTCATGTATAGCTCGATTCATGCGTGTTTGGTCATGGATAGTGATGTATACTTACTCAATCTTACCTCAAGAACACAATGAAATAATTGAGAGTGGCTGGAAGTGGTTGGAAAAGCAAATTCGAATTTGCCAACTTTGAAAAAAATTTGAGAGAATTAGGGTTGCTCCAAGAGGCTAGGGTTTCGTCCTTGGTCTTTGTGAATGCAATAGGTATTTATAGGGCAAGAGGTTGGAGCAAAAAGAATGAAAAAAGATATGCTTTTGAATGCAAAATATTTTCTCTTTCAAATTTAATCAAATCTTTCCAAAATTTGATTTTCTCTTCCTTGCATGAGCTAGCACGAATTTGGCATGTCTTGTGGGCTTCCTTGGTCCTCAAGTTTGATAGAAATCCAACCCAACTTGTTTTCCAACTTGTTTTCATATTTTATTTAATTTAAATTTGAATTAAATGCTTTTAAATTCAAAAATAAATCAAAAAAATAGAAAGGGGCCGTGGCAAGGCATCAAGAGGTCCTAAATAATATTATGATCAAGTTTGGATCATAAAATTATAGGCCCATTTGGAAAAAATTGGATTTTGTCAAATATTTTCCTTTGTGCAATTCTTCAAAAATGTCCAACTTGTGCAAGGTGTATCTTGCTCAATTTTTAACATTTTTGAGTCTTCTTGGACTTTTTAGAAAGCTCTAGCTGTCCTATAAACAACCTCTTTGGTTTCATCTCAATTGGAGTTTCCGTGCTCAATAACACTTCATTACAATAGGTTGACTTTTTGTTGACTTTGAAAATGACCTGTAATGTTTTGATCCATATCTTCAAAATGAAGCATTTTCTGACCATGGTTGTTAGACATGAAGTTGTACAGAATTGAATTTACTTCAAAATGAGCTTTGGTGGGAAATTTTTTGATAAAGTATGAGAAAGTTATGCTCAGTCAAAATTCAGTTGACTTTTCCTTAGAAAACCCTAATTTAGAAAGTTTGACTTTTGATCAAATCTTGAGTTTTCTTGATGAATCATGATCAACCCTTGATCAAATGATGAATGTCACTTCAAAATATGGATGTTGACCAAAAATCATGAAGTTTGACTGTATGTTGACCACAATTGACTTTTGTTCAATATAATTGATTTTCAACCATCTGAGCAATTGTATGAGGAAACTTGACTTGTAAGGCTTGAAACTTGACATGGAGATTCTTTGAAGCATATGAGGAGGCATGATGATCACTGGAGATGTTGGAAGTCCATCTTGATCTGTGGATAGCCAAACCCTAGATTGGGTTGATTGCTTAGGAGAGGGTTTGTATGGTCAACCCTTGGGGAATCCTTGAGAAATGTCTTGAGGAGTAAGAGGGCAAATTTTGGGGTATGACAATGGGCCTAAGATTTTGTGATCCAAACTTGTTCTTGAGATTATCCATGACCTCCAAGACCAATTTCACTCCTTCTTTATTTTTTTAAAATTTATTTTGGGTGTTATTCATTTAAATCCAATTTTAATTAAAATAAAATACTAAAAATCAAATCAATTGATGCAAGGCTGGATATTTGCCATTCTTGAGGTCCAAGCAAGTCAAAGTAGCTGTCAATTTTGAAATATATTGGATTGGAAAGGAATTGAATGAGATTGAATAAAAAAAAGGCAATATTTGGTGCAATTCCAAATCAAATATTTTCTCATTGAAAGCATATATTTTCTTCACATATTTTGATCCAATTTCCATCCTCTATAAATACACAAGCTACTCAGATGATCCAAGGACGAAAATTGTCAGCCAAGAACCCTAACCTAACTCAAAAAAATAGTGGCATTCAAGTTACCTAACAGTCAAGGTTTTGCATCGTTTCAGGCCATTCTAAGCATTCCAATCAATTCCTTGGTGTTTTCTGAAGCTAACCAGGCCATCACCATCGATCACAACATCCTGAAACTCAAAAACAAGAACACGATTTGCACTTATATTTTTCAGTTTCGATTTTGACCATATATGCATATTTAAACATGTTTCAATTGTTTGTTCATGCTTAGAATGACGTTTGCAAGCTATCTAGGTGGTCTGGTTTGAGTTTAGATACAGGGACCGAGCTACACCATTGTTAGGGTTTCAAAGCTCCAAATTGGGGTTATTCAAAATAGAGAAAATTGGACCAAACCAAGGACATATTCGTGATCAGGGGCTTGATTGCAATCGATTCCTGCCCTCACCATGAATTTATATTGCTTGTACTAAATTTCCAAATTTGCAGGTGTTATAGTGATGGACGAAGCCGTAACTATAGGTTTTAGCCACGAAATGCCCGTCAGTATAGGTCTGAGAAATTTGAATTGGGGAAGATGGCCCCCGCGCGTGCGTTTTTTCAATTTATATTTTTAAATTTTGTTTTTATTAGATATTGATTTTGTTTCATTTACTAACACCAAAACACCATAGCTCAGATGGCAGGGAAGCGCGCTGGTGACCTCAGGGGCAGGGGTTCGATCCCTGGCTACCCCATATATTTTTACAACTTTGCAAACTAACATGTTTTCTATTTTTTTATTTTTGTTTTCAAATTCTTTTCAAATATTTATTAAAATACATAAAAAAATCACAAAATATTTTATTTTCAAAATTAGGTTAGAAAAATATTTATTTTATTTTTGACATAAAAAATATTTTATTTTTCTTTTATTTTAATTAATTGTTAATTAACCATTAAAATTAACTTTTAATTGATTTTTCTAATTAAAATCAATCTAAAAAAATAGAAAAATATTTTTTTTCTTATTTAAATTAGGTTTACTAACCCTAAAAAACATTTTTACTAATCTCCAAAACATTTTCACTTATATTTTTCTTATTATTCTGATTATTTATTTGCAATTTGTATTTAAAATCTAGAAAACGATGTATCGGTCGCAAGGTTTATCCTGTAATAGCGTAGATTTAAACTTTCTGCCTTTACTTTTCGCACCTATATTTTGTAACTTCCCCAAAGCCATGTAATAGCGTAGGATATTTACTTTCCTCACTTTACTTTCCGCACTTTACTTTTCTGTACATATTAACTGCTTAATTGTTAGTAACTAGAGTTTGTATGGCAAGATAAAATCAACCCTTACATCACCCTAATTCAAGACTAATATATCTGAACTTAACACACTCTTTCACACTTGCATCCCCTTAGGGTATCCTCTCTTGTTGCCTTTCGAAACATCATCGTAGTCCCTTCGATATAAAGATCATAGTCCCTCGATGACCCATGATGTTGCTTACGAATATATGATCTCGTCCCTCGGTTGTTGCCTATGAATAAGTGATGATCGTCCCTTCGAATTGCAAGGTATCCTTACATGTTGCGTTCTATGACCATACGATGACCCTACGATTGTCCCTTCACATTCAACGGATAAAGTTACCTATCAAATAATTGTATGGATAGGCTTATTCTAAAGGAGAAGGAAAATAACATGAAAACGACCATTTTGAGTAGGTAAATAAGACTCTATTGCTTGCTCCAATCAAAATGCTTTTCACACCTCACACTTTTCAGAAAAAATCTTTTCAAACACTTTGTATACATTCCAGCGAGAATCATTACAAAGTTAAACATTTTCCAAACAAACATTTCCAAACACTTCATATACATTCCAACGAGAATCATTACGAAGACAAAGAGAAATGTCTTTTCAAATACTTTTCAAACTACACAAACACAGAAAGCAAATTTTCAAAGTGAGCTAAGAAACTAAGAGCCCGTAGATAACTACGGATGGAAAGGGTGATAATACCTTCCTTTTTCATAATTGCCTCCCGTACTCAAAATCTAATGAAGGTCTTTTCCTATTCTTTTCACCTTTCCTTTATTGGATAAAAGAAAAGTCGGTGGCGACTCTTGCTATCTGCAATATTTGCGATAAAACACAAAACAAGAAAGTCAGTTCTCCCACCGTGTTATAGAACTGGCGACTCTGCCGGGGACACTACCTAAAGAGAGGCTACCTTAGGGATATAGATCACTTTTATTGCATTCTATTTGCTTTGTCTGCTTTATTTTTAAGGGATGCTTGGGTATTATATCTATGGGGGATCCTACACCCGGATCTAGGTTTCCTTAGTTAAGTAGCAATAGATCATCGCAACTGTCCGGCGTAGACCGAAACGATTAAAATGATGGCTGCGGTTAGTGCGACACTTTGGATGTCCTGATGCTCCTCATATTCAGTTGAGAAAGTATTTGGCGTCTGCGTGGTGTCACAAGCACTAACTCAACTTTAGAACCCTAATTGACCCATCTTGGCCATTAGAAGGTAGTGAGATAACCGACTTCGGTGCGGACTGAGGTTGGTTGATACTCGATGCTACGCTCATTGAGATTCCACTTTCGGGAAGTTTCGGTCGACCACTTAGTAGTCGTATTGAAATAAATCCTGCGAGAAAGATCCGCGATATGAGATTCCTAGAACCCGATTACTATTATAGGACAGGTTGAACCAACTCAAACTACAGTAGGGTAGACACCTATACCTCATGCAAGCCTTAAACCTAGGGCTATTGTGTGAATTGCTTGTCTTTCTATTTAAACATGACATCATGACATCATAACATCATATCATCATATCATTTCTAACTATTTGAAGGACCTAGGGATTTATCTTTTCTCTTTTTTGTAGGGTTATGGCTTCCAGGAAGACTATCTGAATCAACTTTGTGGGTATACCTTCTCAGCTCAAGGAGTTAGTCTCAGAAATTCCCGATCATTCTCAGTTCATAAAAAGACATGGTTATCTACTTGACTTGGTTACCTTTGGTTTTGAAGAAGACATAATTAGCGTCACATACCAGTTCTTTGATCCGAAGCATCACTGTTTTACTTTCCCAGATTGTCAGTTGGTACCTACATTGGAAGAGTTCTCTAAGCTACTCGGGATACCCATTCTTGATCAAATAACATTCAGTAATTCATAAAAAGTTACGAGGTTTGAAGACATCACATCAGCGTTACATCTAAAGCGATTAGACATTGAAGATAATTGGAAGACAAGAAGTGGAGTTAAGGGTTTTCCTGCTAAGTTTCTGATAAAGAAAGATCGAGAATTCTTAAAGGCTATGAGTTTCCATGCTTTCGAAGATGTTTTGGATTTGCTAATCTATGGCTTGGTGCTATTTCCTAATCCAGATCAATACATAGACTTAAACGCCATCAAGATATTCCTCACTCATAATCCTGTGCCTACCTTGCTCGGAGACATTCTGCATTCTCTCCATACTCGTACTACGAAAAGACAAGGAACTTTCATGTGTTGCATATAATTATTATCCAGGTGGTTTATTTCGCACCTTTCTCAATCAGTAATGAATAACGAACAAAGGGTGAAATGGTCTCAAAGTTTGATGCCACTCTCTCATTCAGATATCCGTTGGTGTCTCTACTTTCAAAAGGACTCTACTTTCATTAAACGTTGTGGAGAATTCCCTAATGTACCACTCATTGGCCTAAGGGGAGGTATCACCTACAACCCTTCTCTAGCATTACAACAATTTGGTTATGCTCGAAGATACGGTCCTCATGATATACTTATTCAAGACATTGTATTTGACTACGACAACGATTTCCATGGTTATCGCCGAAGATTTGTGCACGCTTGGGGCATGGTGAAGAAAACTGATACCAAAACCTTGGGGCTTAAAAATTCCATTCCTTGGGAACCTTAACTCAAATGGGTGCAAGCTCGCACTCAAAATCTCATGATGCCATATACTACTATCCTGCCAGTAATTATGGAACCTGTTGCTATAGGTGACGAACCCTATACCATTCTTCATCCAGATATGCCTACTAATTTTGAAGAATTAAGGAGATCCTAGATTCAACTCCAAGAAGAAAGGGATACATTCAAAGCTCAATGCTATGCTAGCGAAAATAGAGTATTGGAGTTGACAAAGCTACTTCACGAGGAACATCGCATTAACACCTACGTCAACACAAAGAAGAAGCGTCCATGGGAGACCTAAGCATTAGGAATTTTATTTTTTACTCGAACTCTCTTTTGTATTACTGATCAGACTAATAAAAAGTTTTTTCGTGCTTTGTTTACCAAATTTAAATTCCTAAGGTCCTTGAAAACATTGCGTTGCATAACATTGCATATCATAGCATAACATTTCATAACAGGTACTCTGAAGACCGGTTCTCTCATTCTCTCACTGTTTATTTCAACAGAAATGGCTCTCGAACAAACTGTCAAAGATCTTCAAGCTCAGAATGCTCAATTCCAGGAGATGTTCACCAAATTGGCCCAAGGTCAGAAAGATTTGAAGAAGCTCATCATCAAAAAGAAGAAGACCATTGGCATTCTCAACATGGGGAAAAGGTACAGAGGTCCAGTCAAGGTAGTCATACAACTTGAGTTCTCAGACAAGAGCGGAGAAACTGAAGGAAGCGTAAAAAGCAATGAAGGAAGCCATCACGAGTCTTAAAATGAAGAGGAAGACTATATGAGTGAGCAACATCTTGACAACAAAAAGTACAAGAAACTTGAAGACCGCCTGAATGCTGTGGAAAATCTGAAAATGTTAGGGTTGAACTTTGATGATCTGAGTCTGGTTCCCGGAGTGGTAATTCCCCGCAAGTTCAAAGTTCCTAATTTTGTCTAAGTACGGCAAAATTTCTTGTCCAAAACTTCATCTGAAGTCCTATGTTCAGAAGATCCATCCTCATACTGAAGACAGGAAGTTGTGGATACATTTCTTTCAAGAGATTTTGTTTGGAACACAATTGGAGTGGTATTATCAGCTATAGAATACCCACATTCATTCCTGGAATGATTTGACAGATTCTTTCTATAAACAGTACCAGTATAATGCTGAATTGGTACCAACCCGTATGCAACTACAGAGCATGTCTATGGATCGTGACGAGAAGTTCAAAGAGTATACCCAGAAATGGAGAGATCTAGCAGGCAGAGTTCAACAACCCTTGTCTAATAGGGACCTGGTTGATATGTTCATGGGAACACGGACATGCCCATTCTTCAATCATCTGATTGGAAACTCTTCAGCCGGATTCATCGAGCTGATGCTGACGGGAGAATATATTGAAGCTGGAATCAAGAGCGGAAAGATTCAAGTCGAAACATCCTCGAATACTGCGAAGAGATATTTTGGTGGGAAGAGAGAAGCCAATGCTGTGTATGGTCAGAAGAGCTGTGACAAAGCTGATCATAATCAATCTATCGGAGCAGTTCTGATCTCCAATCCCACGCCAATGCAATCTCAACAAGACAACGCGCGACAGAACGCGCCAAGAAGGCAGTTTACGAAGATCAACATGTCGTTATCTGATGCACTACAACACATGTTGAAAGTAGAGCTGATTACCTTGACGGTTCCTCCTCAGCACGTCAACACCTCCTCTCCGAAGTACAATCCTAATGCAAGGTGTGCATACCACTCCAACATCCCGGGGCACGACACCAACAACTGTTGGGCCCTGAAGAACAAGATTCAAGATATGATTGACGCCCAGGAAATTGAATTCGACCCTCCTGTCGAAACTCCGAACGTGATCAACGCACCAATGCCTGACCAGGGTAAAAGTGCGAATGCCATTGACAATAACTCATATGTCTTTGATGTGAATGAGCTGACCATTCCCCTGAGGACTGTCAAGAAGGATTTGTTGCAAGCCGGTTTATTTCTAGGATGTCTTGACAACTGTTGTTGGTGCGCATCTGAATCTAATGGATGTGCTTGGTTGAAGAGACGTGTTCAACACATGATGGACAACCGAGAAGTTCTATTCCTAAAAGCTCCGTCTGTAGAGAGTCTGTGCGAATATGTTTCTAAAAGTCTGAAGATCAAAGACATAAGCGAAGCCGTACCAGAAGTCTGGGATACCTTGGGGCAACCAAGTGGGAAGTTTGATTTCATGGTGAAGTATACCACTCCTAAGAGCTACAAGATTTCAATCGAAGACATCAAGGAAACCGGAAGAGAAGATGATGATTATCCCGAAGAATATGCTGATGTGAACACAATAAGGATCACCTCTGCCGATTCTGCACATAGAGTGACACCTCTGATTATTACTTTGCCTAGATCAATTCCATATTCCTCTAACAAAGCTATACCTTGGAATTATGGATCCGAAGTCTACTATTATGGCGTCAGGCAAGAGCCATTAACCATTGAAGACAATACAATTGAAGCTACAAATCCTGACATTGACAATATCACCGGATCAAGAAAAGTAACCAAAACCGGAAGAGTGTTTTCTCTAAATATATCTCCTCCAAAGGATAATACTACACCATTTTGCATTCCTTCTATTGAACCAACTCCCGAGGCTCGAAGGAAAGAGAAAGTGACTCAACCTGCTCAGACGGCAGTACAAAAGGAAGTTGCTGAAGATACCTCCAAACAAGAAATGGAGGAAATTCTAAAGATTATTAAAAGAGCGACTACAATGTTGTGGAGCAGTTAAGACAGACTCTGTCCAAGACTTTATTGTTAGCTCTGTTGTTGTGCTCCGAGGCTCATGCTAAAGCCTTGGTGAAAATTTTAAAGAATGCTCACATACCGCAAGACACTTCTGCCGACCAATTCGAAAGTTATATTGCTTGCCTGACCGCAGACAATGGTTTGGGCTTTTCTAATGCTGATCTGACTCTTGCTGGAAGAAAACATAACAAAGCCTTGCACATCTCTATAGAATGCAAGGGCGCTACATAATCTCATGTATTGGTGGATACTTGCTCTGCTCTGAATGTCATTCCAAAGAGTGCTCTCGACCGACTTAATGCTGAAGAAGTGGTCATGAAACCCAGTGACATAATTGTAAGAACTTTTGATGGTTCGAAAAGAACAATACTTGGAAAGCTCACCCTGCTGATCAAAGTAGGTTCCCATAATTTTGACTCAACTTTCTTTGTGATGGATATTCGTCCAACTTATTCTTGCCTGCTTGGACACCCTTGGATACATGGGGCAGGCGCTGTTACCTCTACTCTACATCAGAAGTTGAAGTACACAATGAAAGGGAAGATTGTTACAGTATGCAGAGAAGAAGAATACATGGTAAACCATTTGCAGTCATTTCGATACATCGAAATGGAAGGCGAATTTGTCGAAAATCCCTGTCAAGCTTTAGAAGTCATTCCACGAGTCATGCCTGTCAACTCTCATGTCACTCTTGAAGTTAGTAGAGTTTCACCGAAGATGGCCTCACTAAAAGATGCCAGAGCTGTAGTTGAAGAAGAAGGATGTACTATTTGGGGTCAGCTACCAAATTTTCCACTCAAATCTGACAAGACTAGTTTAGGCTTCACTTCCAAAGGTCAGAAAATGATACACCGCGAACGTGCCGGTGGACCTCCTTTCCGCATCAACAAGAATGGAGTTCATGCTATAGAGAAGATGATGATGATGACTTCGATGTCAACAATTGGATCTTCCCAACTCCTGGCGATGGACTCAACAATTGGACGGCTAAGGATGTTATGCCAATCTCCTTTAGACAGGAGTAATTGTTTTTCTGTTTTACGCTTTTTTCTTACACTTCGAATAATAAAACACTAATCCTAGTTCCATGCTTGGGGTACCACAACTCGTTTGTGAGGGTTATTATTTGTCATTCGCATATTTTCATTCAATAAATCATTGGACTTTTGCATTCAAATATTGTGCTCCCTATCTTTCTTTTCACTTTATCACCTTTTCAAAAGCTTTGTGTTCTTGCACACACCCACATAATAAACTACAGATCCACATTCACTCTGGATCCCTTTGATAAAGACTCTGATATTGCTAAATATGATGTTAATAATCCGATCTACCAAGCCAAAGACGAAGGTGAGGAAGATTGTGAAGTTCTAGGAGAGCTTGTGTAATACGGTGGGAGAACTGACTTTGGATTGTTTTGCGTTTGATCGCAAATGTTGCGGATAGCAAGAGTCGCCACCGACTTTTCTTTTATCCATTTAAGGGAAGGTGAAAAGAACAGGAAAAGACCTTCATTAGATTCTGAGTAAGGGAGGTGATTATGAAAAGGGAAGGTATTAGCACCCTTTCCATCCGTAGTTATCTACGAGCTCTTAATTGCTTTAGCTCACTTTAAAATTTGCTTTCTGTGTGTGTGAAATTTTTTTGAAAAGGCATTTCGCTTTGAATTCGTAATGATTCACGCTGGAATGTATACGAAGTGTTTGGAAATGTTTCGTTTTGAAAAAGTGTTTTAACTTTATAAAAGTGTGAGGTGTGAAAAGATGTTTTGACAGAGCAAGCAATTTAAAAGTCTATTACCTACTCAGAACGGTCGTTTCCGTGTTATTTTACTTTCCTTTAGAATAGCACTATCCATACCATTAGTTGGTAGGTAACCCTATTCGTTGGATGTAAAGGACATTCGAAGGGACATCTGATGGTCATAGAAGGCAACATGTAATGATATCTTAGCATATTCGTAGGGACGATCATCACTTTTCGTAGGCAACAATCGAGGGACGAGATCATATATTCGTAGGCAACATCGAGGGTCATCGAGGGACTATGACCTTTGTATCGAAGGTACTATGATGATATGTTTGTAAGCGTCTTAGCTAAGATATCCCTACATTCGAGGGACATGACCATTATTCGTAAGGCAACGAGAGAGAATACTCTAGGGGGTGCATATGTGAAGAGAGTGTGTCAAGTTCAGATATTTTATCTTGAAATTAGAAGTGATCTACGTTCATTTTATCTTGCCCTATGTAACACCCCTTCTAATTTACCCGCAATTTATATAATTTAATCAGAGTTTTAAACATAACAACAAGGGCGTCACAATTTTTAAAGATTTAAAATAATAAAACAGCAGTGATCACGCTTTTTTTGAAGAACGCATTAAATATAATTCAAAACCAACGGTTATGTTTTACACAGCGGAAAGAACATGAAATTCGGAATAACTCAATTCATAGTTATTTCAAAACATAAACTCAAAGTAAACAAGTTGAAATCCATAAAAATTTCCAAAATGATCGTTCCCCAGTGTTACAACTACCAGAGCATGACACTGACACGCGGACTAACAATATAGCACAGCTCTATAAGCTGTCCTCACCAATTCCCAAGCAGCTATTCACTTCGAATGTGAAATTATTAAAGTAAGGGTGAGATTTCATCAAGATTAAAATGCATTATACATTTCTCAAGAAAAATAAAACAACCAATTCATTATTCACCCTTAATTATCAGCATTAGCATACGATTTGCAAACACAAGTCAAACATACATTATGCATACAACAACAATTAAATGCAATTGAAAACACTGGAATTCATCCTAACATGTTATAATCACATATGCAATGCAGACTCAAATGCATGTGGTACCAATCGTGAACCGAGTCCACACCCTTTTCCACTGACACTTGGGAAACAGCGTCAATCCAATGATTCGCCCATACATCACCGGGTCAAGAATCTAGCCTCACTACCTTTGTCCATTAGGTAAGTTTATTGGCCCTGCAAGTTCAATTCCGCACAATGGGAACAAACCATTACCAAATGCTCATGCATGCACATCAGAAACATGCAACAATATAAACATGGAACATAAACATACAACATTATTCCAATTATAAATTAATAACAACAACAACATCTGGTACATCAATCATGAACATCAATGTCAATCACAATCCATAAAATTAACATTCTGCACAATTATTCAACACATGATTCATAATTTCCCAATGAGTTCTGATTATGGAAGCTAAATTAATCCTTCCATATTTTAATTATTAGTGTTTAAAATATTTCCATTAGATAGTACTCGTCCTAAGCTTTCCAACGATACCAACTATGCCTAAATCGGAGTTACGGTTAAAAAGATATGATTAAAATCGTTTCAGAAAAATTTGGTCCATTCCAAACCACAGTATGCATCGATGCATAAGGCTATGCATCGATACATAATCAGCTTGCATCGACCCAAAATTGTTATGCATCGATGCATAACATAAAATTTTCTGCATTTTTAAAATTTGTTCAGTATGTGTCGACACATACGCATTATGTGTCGATGCATAACTCCCTTGCATAGATCCATAACTCTTTTGCATCGATACATGGCCTTGTTTCTCCTTATGAATCGATGCATGACTCTATGAGTCGATGCATGGATTTTCCAAGCTTCTGGTTTTCCAAATTTTCACAGCATGCATCAATTCATACTGCCTTGTGTCGATTCATACAGTTTATTTTCACCCAGAATTCAATTTTTCTTCACTGTAACGAATCACTAACACATCTAAACATCACCAAACCTCATATAATCATAAAACAGAATTATTTACTGCATTTTTACATCCAATTAATCACCAAATTTGTTCTCTAATTAACCTATATTCATCATACATAGATTAATTGTTCATAACAATCCCAATTACGGTTTTACGTCGGATTATAACATTAGGGCATACTCAATTATCCTAATTCGAGATTCCTAACGATTCGATTTGTTCTAATGATCATCAAAACCCATAAGACATAAAAATCAGATTCAATCCCCCTTACCTTGCGATGAATCTTCAAAATTCTGACGAATTGGCTTTTTCTCCTCTTCTCTTTTGTTTTCCAACTTTACGTAGAACGCAAATCCTTTCCTTCTTCCCACTTGTTCCTTTTATTCCTTTATTTATTCCCTATTATTTGCCAAATAATATAAATAAATAAATTAGGATTTAGTAGAGCTTTTTACTCCACACACCTCCAATTCAACCTTACACACCCAACCTTCCTTTTAATTAATTAAATAATTAATCCATTAATCCAAAAATATTAATAATTAAACCTTTAATTAAATTAATAATTAAATTTCTAATTATTTAATAATTGAATTAATTTGGGGTGTCACACCATACACGCCTAGTTACTAGCAGTTTATATGGGTGCGGAAAATAAATTGCAGAAAGTAAAGTGCGGAAAGTAAATCCTACGCTATTACATTGCTTTGGGGCAGTTACATAATATAGGAGTGCGGAAAGTAAATCCTAATTAAGCTATTATATCCCAGGAGCAGTTACATAATATTGGAAAAAGAAATGCGGGAAAATTAACCTAACTATTACAACCTGGAAGCAGATACATAATAATCGGAAAAAGGAAAAGGATTGCAAATATGAGAAAATATGTTAGTGAAAAAGGATTTTTGAGTTAGGAAAACGTTTTTAAGGTTATTAAACCTAATTAGATGAGAAAATAGTTTTTGGGAATTTTCTAGATTGATTTTAGTAAGGAAAAACAATTAAAAGTCAATTTTCAGATTAATTAACAATTAATTAAAATATGCATGCAAAAAATAATTTTTTCATTTCAAAAATTAAATAAGTATTTTTCTGACCTAAATGCAAAAAGAAATAATTTTTTTGTGATTTTTTAATGCATTGGAAAAATTATTTGAAAAGAAATTAAATTGAAAAGAAAATATGAAAAGCAAATAAGAAAAATGTGTTAGTTTTGCAAGTGTTAAAAAATATATGCTGGAGCCAGGGATCGAACCCAAGCCCTCTCCTTCAACGCGCACTGCTTACCACTGGACCAAGCTGCAGATCGTGTTAGTGGAATGAAACAAAAACATTATAAACGAATTAATTTTCTGAAAACCAATTTTAAAACACACGCGAAGAACATCTTCTTCTTCGTTTGAGTATTCAGACTTTTACCTACGGTTGCTGTTCGTAGCAACAGCCTATAGCGACGGCTTTGTCCGTCACTATATCACCTGCAAATTTTCAAAATCCATAATACGCAATATAAATTTATGAGGAACACATGGATCGACTACTTTCATCCTCCTGAATATGAATATGTCCCTAGTTTTGGTCAATTTTTCCTAAATCGATGGATCCCAATTTGAAGCTTTGAAACCCTAACAATGGCATCACGATATTCTTGTGTCTAAACTCAAATTGATCTATACAGAAACATTCCAAACATCAAAACGAACAGGAATATGCAATCAAAATGTATTTATAATGCACGAAAATAGAAATCGAATTTGGATAAAAGTTGTGCAAACCGTGATCGTGATTTCACGTTTTTGGGTGTTTTGTTGGCTTGTGAGTATCTGGATCGATTCAGAGGACCTCCAGGAATGTGTTGGAATGCTAAGAATCCCTTGAATTGGACAAAACTATGGTTACTGTTTGCTTGGAATGCACAGATGTTTTGATGCTTGGTAGGGTTCTTTGAGGCCAGAATTCCATCCCTTGTGCATGTAGTAACATCATGTATTTATAATAGAGTGAATTAGGTCAAGAATTTGTAAGAAAAATCAAGCCAATCAATGGGAAATTATTTGATTTGGAATCAAACCAAATATTTCCTTTTTGAGCCAATTTCAATCAAATCTCATTACCAATCATGATTATTTCAAAATAATCAGATTAAATGGCTTGTTTGGACCTCAAGGATGAGAGAAAATCCATCTTGCAATTAATTTTTGATTTTCTATCTTTTATTTTAATTAAATTGGTTTTAAATGATTAAAAATCCAACATAAATAAAAAATAAAAGACAAATTCGTGGCCTTGGGCTTGGAGGTTCCAATTCAGCTAAGGAACATGTTTGAATCAAGAAAAGTTAGACCCATTTGAATTTTTTTTGGTTTTCTCAAGTATTTCTCTTTGTGCACCTCCTAAAAAATGCTCAACTTGGACAAGGTGTATCTTGCTCAATTTTTAACATTTTTGGGTGTTCTTGGACTTTTTAGAAAGCTAAAGATGTCCTTTAAACAGCCTTTTTAGTTTCATATTCATTGGAGTTTCCATGCTCATAAGCACTTATTTTCAAAAGGATGACTTTTTGTTGACTTTTAAATGGACCTGTAATGTTTTGATCCATAACTTCCAAATGAAGCATTTTCTGCCCAAGCTTGTGAGACATGAAGTTGTAGAGAATTTAAATCTATGTGAAAGTATGTGAAAGTTATGCCTGGTCAAAGTTCTGTTGACTTTTGTCTGAGAAAGCCCAATTTAGAAACTTTGAGTATTGATCAATTCTTGACTTTTCTTGATGAATCATGATCAACCCTTGATCAAATAATGAATATCACTTCAAAATATTGATGTTGACCAAAAATTATGAAGTTTGACTGTATGTTGACCACAGTTGACTTTTGTCAATCTGTTGATTTTCAACCATCTGAGCAATTGTCTGAGGAAACTTGACTTGTAAGGCTTGAAACTTGACATGGAGATTCTTTGAGACATATGGTGAGGCATGATGACCACTTGAAGTGTTAGAGGCTCACCTTGATTTGAGAATGGCCAAACCCTAGTTTGGGTTGATTGCTTATGGGAGGGTTTGTCTGGTCAACCCTTGTGAAATCCTTGAGTGTGAAATGTCTTGAGAAGTAGGAGGGAAAATTTTGGGGTATAACAGTTTCCCCTGTTCAATCTTATTGTACTGGAAGGGTTAGATTGGCTTGCTTGCCTTTCGTGACCTGAAGGTAGAAGATGGTTGAACACTCGAGTACACCTGAAAATTTGCACTCGCTGTTGGTTGATGATGCGCTAGAATGGGCTTATAGATGCCATTTTAAGAAGCTGAGTCGGAGAGGAAGTCATATGCTAGACTCGCGAACGTCATTTGAATAGGAGAAACATCGGAGATGGGCTTAAGATGCCATCAGGAGAGACTGATGTTGGGGAATGAGCCATACATTAGACTCTGTAGGTATTTTTGAAAATAGAAGAAAGCACGGAGATGGGCTTAAGATGCCATCTAGGGGCGGCTGATGTTGATTCATACGTTAGACTTCACGCTCGTCTTTGAATGAGTTTATTGGTTTGTATTGATTTTTTAACCAAATATGCAGCATTTTGAAGGTGGAGAGTTGTCGGCAAGTAGTCGGAGATGGGCTTAAAGATGCCATCCGGGGGGAAACTGAGTCGTACGCTAGACTCTGTAGTTGCTGTTGATAATAAGAGAGAGTCAGAATAAACCTTCGTCTTGGCTATTCTCAAGGTGGATAATTGGCAGAGTGCAGATAACTTTCCAGTCTTGCTTCGGGTATTAATCCAATGTCTGTTGCCGGAAGGCAATTGTATGGTCTTTCAGATTGGGTTCCCCCGTCTTGTTTCGGGCATTAATCTTTGACCTCTTTCCTGGAAGCGATTTTCGTGGTTGTTCAGATAGTTCTCTCGTCTTGCTTTGGGTATTAATCTTTGACCTTTCGTTCGAAAAAATAGCTTTTCATGGTCGTTCAGTATAGTTCTGCCGTCTTGCTTCAGGTATTAATCTTTGACCTTCCGTTTGGAAAATAGCTTTTACCTGCTAGGGAAACAAATCTCGACAGGATATGGTTAGTTCTATGCAGATTGTGATGCATGCAAGCATATGACAATGTTCGTGAATGATATGTGCACATGTTATGATTTTTATGAATAATGTATGAATGTAGATGTTGTGGTATTTCAAAACATATCCATCTTGAAGAAGATGAGAATGTCTCGCTGGGGATTTCTGATGCTAGGGGATAGGGTTGCGGTGAACCCTGACTTGATAAAAAAGAGATATTTCAAATTCCTCCGATGCACTATCTGACCAAGTCTCGAGCCTAGATATTAATGTTGTTGGAATGAATAACAACTGGGAGGTACTCCTCTGAGGATCTTGTGCGCAAATCTTGCTGGAGATTATTTGAATACCGCTTGGAGACTGACTTAATGTGGCATTGCCGAAGGGGGTGTAAAGTTGATGAGGTTCGAAGAATCCTTTGACTGGGGAATAAGAGAGACATAGGTTCCTCCGATGCACTATCTGACCAAGTTTCGAGTCTGGACATTACTGCTGCTGGGGGATGATAATCGTCAAAAGACATTCCGTTGGGGGTATATATCTCTGTGTATACAAGATAAACTATTACTGCTCGGAGACTGATGTAACGAGGTGAAGCTGATTAAGATCGCTGCTCGGGGACTAATGTGATGAAGCTTGAAGTGTCGGATAAGCTTTGTAGAGGGTAATGGCTCTGTGGGGTTCGAGCCCTTGTGAAAGTAACTTGCGGGGAACGTATTGGTGACCTTAGTCGTCATCTTAATTCCCAGAGTTTGTAGTAAGTGCTTTTTGTTCGTTCGCTTTTCGTATGTTTGTGAATAGATGTTTATTGTCAAATGCATATAATCATTCAAAGCAATCATTGGAATTTATGCAAAAAACAATAAAGGTTAACACTGTACAAGGAAGAATTTGCATTAATTTTGAAAGGTGGCATATGGCCAAGCAGTTTGTATACAAGAGACGAATAAAATTAAAAGCTATGCGAAAATAATCTCGTTGAGTTTCAACAATGCTAGTGCTCATATATTTCGACTATCTCATCTCCTTGATGTCAGTAGAAAGTGAATGGATTGATTTTCGCCATTTGAATGCCAATAGTAGTAGTCTATAGGTAGGTGATCTGGACGAGACATAGTCGTACGCTTAAATCCCTAACTTTTGCCTAGACCGCCCTTTCAGGTTTTCAGTCTACCGAGATACCCTTTTTTGCCTAAGTCTCCTTTGTAGGTTTTCGACTTGCCGGGTGTACATATTTTCTATATATCCTTAACTTTTGCCCGAAACTTTTGGTTCACCAAGATGCCCTTATTTTTGCCTAGGCCAGTCGACCTAGCGGGTCTCATTCATGCGTAGTATTTTTTGACTATGTCCGCGTTCACAGGGTGTGGGAAGTCTTCTCCATCCATGGTGCTAAGTATCATAGCTCCGCCGGAAAATACTGTTTTGACTATAAATGGTCCCTCGTAGGTGGGAGTTCATTTGCCCCTGGGATCACCTTGTGGAAGAATGATGCGCTTGACTACTAGATCACCGACCTTATAGACTCGGTGTTTGACTTTCTTGTTGAATACTCTGATCATTCGCTTCTGGTAAATCTGTCCATGGCAGATGGATGCGAGTCGTTTTTCGTCGATCAAGTTGATCTGATCGAGGCGAGTCTGGATCCATTCGTCTTCGCCTAACTCTGCGTCCTGGAGGACTCTGGTTAAGGGTACCTGAACCTCGATTGGTAGGACTGCTTCTATACCGTATACGAAAGAGAAGGGGGTTGCCCCTGTAGACGTTCGTACTGTAGTGCAGTAACCATGGAGAGCAAATGGAAACATCTCGTGCCAATCCTTGTAAGTCACTGTCATCTTCTGTATGATCTTCTTGATATTCTTGTTGCCGGCTTCCACTGCGCCGTTCATCTTAGGCCGATATGGAGTAGAGTTGTGATGCTTGATCTTGAACTGCGTGCAGAGTTCGGTGATCATTTTGTTGTTGAGATTGGTTCCATTATCTGTGATAATCCTTTCGGGAGTTCCGTACCGACAGATAATATTATGCTTGATGAATCGAGCCACAACATTCTTGGTAACAGATGCGAATGAGGATGCTTCTACCCATTTGGTAAAATAGTCAATTGCCACAAGGATGAAACGATGTCCATTGGAAGCGGTAGGTTTGATTTCTCTGATCATGTCAATGCCCCACATTGCGAAAGGCCAAGGAGTAGTCAGAACATTTAATGGTACTGGAGGTACGTGCACTTTGTCTGCATATATCTGGCATTTGTGACAAGACCGAGCATAGCGATGACAATTAGCTTCCATGGTGGACCAATAGTAACATGTTCTTAGAATCATCTTAGCCATTGTATGTTCACTGGAGTGGGTACCGAATGCCCCTTCATGTAATTCTTCCATGATCCGTTCTGCAGTTTTCTGATCTACACAGCGGAGTAAGCACAAGTCGTGATTGCGCTTGTATAAGATTCTGTCGCTGAGAAAGAATTTGGAAGCGAATCTTCTTAAGAATTTCTTGTCATTGACAGATGCCCCTGCGGGATATTCCTGAGCCTCGAGATACCTCTTCACTTCGTAGAACCAAGGTTTCTCTTCTGTATCAAGTTCACAACAGTATGCCGGTTCGTCGAACTTTTTGATGATGATTTGGGGAGCTTCTTTGTCCCATCTGACCTTGAACATTGATGACATAGTAGCTAATGCGTCTGCCAACTGATTTTCTTCTCGTGGAATGTGATCGAAAGTGATTTCTTCAAAGTAAGGAATCAAGATCAACACATGCTCTAAATATGGAATGAGATTCGGATGTTTCATGTCCCACTCGCCTTTAATCTGACTGATCACTAAAGCTGAGTCTCCATACACTTGCAAGAATTTGATTCTTAAGTCAATAGCAGCTTTGATACCCATGATGCACGCTTCGTATTCGGCCATATTGTTAGTGCAGTTGAAACATAATCTGGCGATGAAAGGCATGTGTCCGCCTGTAGGAGATGTAATGATGGCGCCAATGTCATTGCCAAGTGCATTTAAGGCTCCATCAAAGACCATGGTCCATCGGGATTGTAACACCCCAATATTACCCAAGGTTTTATATGCAACAATCAGAGTAAATTAAAATTTCATAAATTTAATATTGAGGCATCACACCTTCAAAAACAACTCACTTTAAACAGTTTGATTTAAAGTATAAGTCTCAGATACATAGCATCGCCGGAAGACATAAATTGATTCAAAACATCAAAACATCTTCTTTAATAAACTTCCTTAATAAACCATATTTTCATAAAGTATGATTCTATATACAAAAGGAAGAACAACAAAAGAATCAACAACAAGACAACATAAATGTTTTCCCCCGAGTGCTACGTATCAGAGCGACACCGACTAAACTAACAGCAGCTATAAACTTCGTCTTCATAGCCTGCACGTTACCAATATAAAGGTAACGGCGAAACAAGTAAAGGGTGAGATACTCCAAAATATATAATTAAAGGCATGATAAAATATATGTATAGGTTTGGAATTATAAAGGATATAGATTAATAAGTGCATTTCAACATATATCCAAACCTTACTTACTTCGATCGTCATTCTAATGTGTATAATCTACACTTAATCGCCTTAGCCTCATCGACACAATTCATCACAAAAGCACATAAACCTTCGTCACCACGAAATCGTCACAAGCTAATACATCACTAATTAACACGACAATCAACAACAACAACATCAAACAACAACATTAATTAATGCTAATGACATAAGCAACATAAAAAAATCATCACAAATCGGCTAAAGCCCATCGTCGCTTTTGGCATAAAAGCCCATCATCGCTTTTGGCATAAAAGCCCGTCATCGCTTTTGGCATAAAAGCCCATCATCACAACATCATCACATCACATTTGCATTAAGCATTTCATCAAGTTAAATCATCGCAAAAACTCATCATTCATCAATTAAAACCCAACACCAAACAACTCAAACATAAACATAACCGACTCCATGAGACACGACTATGTTATGCATGTGGTACCCATCGCTTTGTCCATAATTAGGGACACATGGCATAAAAGCCTCTTCGCTTGGCATAAAAGCCCATCTTCGCCAATGCAATGTATGTGACTCGACAATAAACAACACAACACAAAAACATCATCGCCGCTTATCAAAATTGGCATAAAGCCCACATCGCCACAATTTATCCAAATCAAGATAAATATATCATAGCGTTATAATTGCATTATGAAAAATGTCACATATAACTAATCATCATCAAAATCATTGTCATACCCCAAAATTTTCCCTCCATCCTCTCAAGATATTTCAAACATCCATACTCAAGGATTCCTCAAGAGTTGATCAGACAAACTCTCTCCTAGACAATCAACCCAAACTAGGGTTTGGTGTTCCTCAGTCAAGATGGACTTCCAATATCTCCAATGGTCTTCATGCCTCCTCATATGCTTCAAAGATTCTCCATGTCAAGTTTCAAGCCTCAAAAGTTAAGTTTCCTCAGACAATTGCTCAGATGGTTGAAAATCAGTTGTATTAGACAAAAAGTCAACTGTGGTCAACATATAGTCAAACTTCCTGATTTTTGGTCAACATCCTCATTTTGAAGTCACATTCATCATTTGATCAAGGGTTGATCATGATTCATCAAGAAAACTCAAGATTTGCTCAAAAGTCAAACTTTCTAAATTAGAGTTTCTAGATGAAAAGTCAACTGAACTTTGACTGATCATAACTTCTTCATACTTTCTCAGAAATTTTTCCACCACCTCTTGTTTTGAAGGAAATTCAATTCTCTACAACTTCATGTCTCACAAGAATGTCCAAAAAATGCTTCATTTGAGAGGTATGGCTCAAAACATTACAGGTCATTTTCAAAGTCAACAAAAAGTCAACTTTTTGTGTTGAAGATATATTGAGCATGGAAACTTCAATTGAGATGAGACCAAAAAGGTTGGTTAGTGGACTCTTAGAGCTTTTCAAAAAGTCTAAGAACCCTCAAAAATATGGAAAATTGAGCAAGATACACCATTCACAAGTTGGGAAATTTTGAAGGAATGCACAAAGAGAGATACTTCTAAAAATCAAATTTTTTGCAAATGGGCTTGCTTTTTCTTCATCCAAACTTATTCCTCATACAATTAGGAACATCCAAGCCCAATGCCACGAATTTTTATTTTATTTTTCTATTTAATTTGGAATTTATTCATTTAAATACAAATTAAATTTAAAAATAAAGTATAAAATCAAAATTAATTGCAAAATTGATTTTTATTCCTTCCTTGAGACCCAAGCAACTCACCAAGGCCAGCAAATTTCGAAATTGGATCAATATGGCAAGATTGGATTGAAAATTAATCAAATTTTGAAAATTTGATTTTGTACAAAAATCAAATTTGATTTGCATTGAATGTTGATTGTTTCTCTCCCAAAACCATTCCAAATCCATCCAGTATAAATGTATGATGCATACCTATCAAGAAAAAGGGAAAAAATTGGCTCAAGAACCCTAACCTAAAGCTCAAAAAACTGTGGCAAACAAGCAAGTGGCAATCATACTTCCAGCCGTTTTCAATCGATTTTGAGGTCTCCAACACATTCCTTGATACCTCTTGAATCGATCCAGACCTTCACTTTGCCAAAAACCATCCAGAATTAAGAAATACGATTTCGGTTTGTTCTTATTTTTTCCAAAATCGATTTCTGTATTTCATGCATTATTAACACTTTTTGATTGTTTGTTCATGATAAGTATCAAGTTTGCAAGCTATCTGGGTAGCCCGATTGCGTTTTAGTGACCTGGAACGAAAATCACCATGGCTAGGGTTTTCGGTTTCGAATTAGGGTTTCTTTAAGCGGAAAAATTGGACCAAACTAGGCATACAGGTGATCGGGGATGAAAGCGAGTTGATACATGTATTCACAATGCATTTATATTACTTGTGCTTGATTTTCCATGTAGCGGCTGTGGCGTCGAAGAAAGACCGGCGCTTTTGAAAATTCAAAGCGAAGAAGATGGTGTTGGCGGAGGCGATGCAATGGGAAAAGGGGCGTGTTGTAATCCACTCATTCCGACTTTCAAACACGGATGCACGTTAGCTCAGTTGGTTAAGGCATGGACTGTTGGGAGATGCTCTCCCTGGTCACGAGTTCGATCCCTGCCAAGACCAGTTTTGCTTCTTTTTCTCAAACTTGCATATTTTCATATTTTCATATTTTTCTATTTTCCTTTTTATTTTAATATTTGCATATCATTTAATTTCTTTTCATAATTTTATTTATGCATTAAAAAATCATCAAAATATTTTTTCCTTTTACATTTATTTTTTGAAAATCTTTATTTAATTTATAAAATTAAATAATATAATTTTGCATGCATATTTATTTTTATTCATAATTTTGCATTTTAATTACTTTTAATTAATTTTAAATTATTAAATTGCATTAAAAAAATCCCAAAAAATTATTTTAACATATTTATGTTATTTCCAGCATGTCATATTTTTTCCAATTAAAAACTTGCATTTTTCTAACATTTTTTCTCTTATTAAATTTAATCATATTTTCCGATTTCTCTCATCGTTTCACAGGTTATTCCGCTTCAGACGTTTCTTTACCGTTTTCATTCTTTTCCAATAATGTAACTGTTTATGGGATGTAATAGTTTAAATTAGGTTTTAATTTTCTGCAAGTTTAAATTATGTATCTGCCCCAAAGCCATGTAATAGCGTAGGACATTTACCTTTCCGCACTTTACATTCCGCATTTTAATTTCCGCACCCTATAAATTGCTAGTAACTAGGCGTGTATGGCAAGACTAAAATCAACATAGCTCACTCATAATTCCAAGATAAAAATACCTGAATCAACACACTTTTCACACACCCTTAGGGTAATTCTCTCGTTGCCTTACAATTCAAAATGGTCAAGTCCCTCGAGCGTGAGGTATCCTAGCACCGTTGCCTTCAAACAAATCATCATAGTCCCTTCGATACAAAGATCATAAGACCCACGATGTCGCCTCCGAATACATGATCTTGACCCTCGATTGTCGCCTCGAAAATGATGATAGTCCCTTGAATGTGCTAGGATGCTTCCTACAAGTTGCTTTCTATGACCATCCGATGTCCCTTCGAATGTCCCGCTTACATCCAACGAATGGAGTTACCTACCAACTAATGGTATGGATTGCACTATTCTAAAGGAAAGTAAAATAACACGAAAACGACCAATTCTGAGTAGGTAATAAGACTTTTAGTTGCTTGCTCTATCAAAATGCTTTTCACACCTCACACTTTTTTGTCAAAGTTCAAACTCTTTTCAAAATGAAACATTTCCGAACACTTTGTATACATTCCTACATGAATCATTACAAAGTCAAAGCGAAATGCCTTTTCAAAACATTTTTGTCAAACACACAGAAAGCACAATTTTTAAAGTGAACTAAGAGCAACTAAGAGCCCGTAGATAACTACGGATGGAAAGGGGTGCTAATATCTTCCCTTTTCATAACCATTCTCCCGTACTCAGAATCTAACGAAGGTCTTTTTCTGTACTTTTACCTTCCCTTAATTGGATAAAAATAAAAGTCGGTGGCGACTCTTGCTATCCGCACATTTGCGATACAAAACACTAAAAAGTCAGTTCACCGTATCACAGAACTGGCGACTCTGCCGGGGAGACACCCTAAAGAGAGAATGCCTTAGGTATTTCTAGATCACCTTTATTGCTTTTTGTTTGACTTGCTTGCTTTATCTTTAAGGGTTGCTTGGGTATTATATTGTTGGGGGATCCTACACCCGGATCCGGGTTTCCTTTTAGGTAAGTAGCAATAAATCGTCGCGACCGTTAGACGTATATCAAAACGGTCAACATGATGGCTACGTTAGCGTGACACTTTGGTTGTCCCGATACTCTTCATTCCCAAGTTGAGGATAGTATTTGGCTTCTGCGTGGTGTCATCAAGCGCTAACTAAACTTTTAGAACCTTAATTGACCCATCTTGGCCATTAGAAGGTAGTGAGATGGCCGGCTTTGGTATAGACCGAGGTTGGTTGATACTCGATGCTACGCTCATTGAGATCAGACTTTTGGGACATTTTCGGTCGACCACTTGGTAGTCGTATTGAAATAAGCGCCTCGAGAAAGATCAATGATGTGAGATTCCTAGAACCGGTTACTATTATAGGACATGATGAACCAACTCAAACTTTTGGTGGGGTAATCACCTATACCTCATGCAAGCCTTAACCCTAGGCTCATTGTGTGAATTGTTTGTGTGTGCCAAACATGACATCATGACATCATTTGCATTGTATATCATTTCTAACTATTTCAAGGACCTAGGGATTTATCTTTGCTCTTTTTAGGGTATTATGGCTTCTAGAAAGACTATCCGAATCAACTTCATGGGTATACCTTCTCACTCAAAGAATTGGTTTGAAATTCCGACCATGCTCGGTTCATCAAAAGACATGGTTATCTACTTGATTTGGTTATCTCGGTTTTGAAGAAGATATGATGCATGTCCTATTCAGTTCTTGACCGAAACACCATTGCTTTACATTCCAGTTATCGGTTGGTTCCTACCTTGGAAGAGTTCTCTAAGCTACTTGGGATACCTATTCTTGACCAAATGCCATTCACGGTTTAGAAAAGGTTCCTAAGTGCGAAGACATCATCATCGCCTTACATCTTAAGCGCTCGGACATTGAAGCCAATTGGGAAACTAGAAGTGGAGTTAAGGGTTTACTTTCCAAGTTCTTAATTAAGAAAGCCGAAATTCCTCAAAGTTATGAGTTTCCATGCATTCGAAGACATTGTGGCCTTGCTAATCTATGGTTTGGTTCTATTCCTAACTCGGATCAATTCATAGATGTCAGCGCCATCAAGTTGTTTCTTACCCGCAATCCTGCCTACTTTACTTGGAGATATCCTACATTCTCTCCACACTCGTACCATCAAAGACAAGGAACTCTCATGTGTTGCATACCGTTACTTTCTAGGTGGTTTATTTCGCACCTTCCTTCATCGTTTTGAAGAATGAACAAAGGATGAAGTGGTCTCAAGGTTAATGTCACTCTCTCATTCGATATCCGTTGGAATCTTTTCTCTCAAAGGACTTCACATTCATTGGCGTTGTGGAGAATTCCTAATGTACCACTACTTGGTATAAGGAGGTATTACTTACAACCCTTCTCTAGCTCTCGTCGGTTTGGTTTTGCCGAAGAGATGGTCCGCATGATATGCTTCTCCAAGATATTGTGTTCGATTACAATCATGATCTCGAATTAAGCGAAGGTTTGTACGCTTGGGGCATGGTAAAGAAGGCGATACCAAGACTTTGGGGCACAGAACTCCATTCCTTGGGAACCTTACCTCAAATGGGTGCGAGCTCGAGCTCAAAACCTCATGATGCCATTCACGCTTTGCTACCGGTAATTATGGAACTGTTGCTATAGGTGGCGTACCTATCTTGTTCTCTATCCCGACATGCCTCCGATTTTGAAGACTTGAAGAAATCTGGATTCGACTTAAGAAGAGGATACCTTTGAAGCTCGATGCTATGCAAGTGAGAAGAAAGTGCTAGAATTGACCAAGCTACTTCACGAGGAGCGAAACATCAACGCCTACATCGGCACCAAGAGGAAGCGACCATGGGAGACTTAGAGCTTTAGGATTTATATGTTTTTCTTTTATTGTTTTGAACTATCTCTTGTACTTAAAAAGAAAAAGAATAATGAAAAAAGTACTAATAAATGTGTGTTCATTGCTTGTTTAACAAATTTAAATCTCTAAGGTCCTTGAAAACATTGCATTGCATTCGCATAAACATTGCATATCATAGCATAACATTGCATCACAGGTACATTGAAGATTGGTTTTCTCATTTGCTCGCTATTTATTTTAGCAAAAATGGCTCTTGAACAGTCTGTCAAAGATCTTCAAGCTCAGAATGCTCGGTTTTGGATGTTTACCGCTTGGTCCAAGGCCAAGAAGATCTGAAGAAGCTCATCAACAGAAAGAAGAAGGTTGTTGGTCTTCTCAACATGGACAGACGCTACAAAGGTGGTCATAGAGTGGTTATTCGAATTGAGCTCTCTGAAGGAAGTGTCAAGAAGGAGGACGAACAAAGTAACAAAGGTGGTGGTGAAGGCAGTCAGCCTGAACTTGAGAAGAACTATGATGGTGGCTAATACTCTGATGAAGATGACAAGTACAAGAAACTTGAAGACCGTCTGAATGCTGTAGAAAACCTGAAGATGTCCGGGCTGAATTTTGATGACCTGAGTCTTGTCCCTGGTGTTGTGATTCCTCCCAAGTTTAAAGTTCCAACCTTTGCTAAGTATGATGGCATGTCTTGTCCAAGCGCATTTGAAGTCCTATCTCGGAAGATCAATCCCACACTGTGAGAAAGTTGTGGATGCACTATTTTCAAGAGAGTTTGTCGGAACCAGTTGGAATGGTACTATCGACTAGAGAATGACCGTATCCGTACTTGGGTGACTTAGTGATGCTTTCTGGACATTATGAGTACAATCTTGAATTGACACCCACTCGCATGCAACTACAAAGCATGTATATGGGTCGTGATGAGAAGTTCAAGGGTATGCTCGAAATGGAGAGATTTAGCGGCGAGTTCAACCACCCTTGTCCAATAGGGAGTTGGTTGATATGTTTATGGGAACAACGGGCCCGTTCTTCAATCATCGATTGGAAACTCTTGACGGATTCATTCAGGCGATACTTATGGCGGCGTATTGAAGCGGTATCAAGAGTGGGAAGATTGAGATAGAGACATCTTCAAATGAAAGATCTTTTGGTGGTAAGAAAGAAGCCAATCTTGTGTATGGTCGGAAAAGCCGAGCCAAGACCGACCGTGCTCAATCTGTAGAGGCGGTTGTGATCTCGATCCTACATCGGCACAACCTCGGTGAGACAGCGCGTGTCGAGCCTGAAGGCAGTTCTGAAGATCAACATGCCATTGTCATGAAGCCTTGCAACACATGTTGAAAGCGGTGATTACCTTGAGGATCCTCCTCGAATGTCAACACCTCCTCTCGAAATACAATCCTAATGCTAAGTGTGCTTACCACTCCAATAGCCGAGGGCACGACACGACAATTGTTGGGCTCACGAAGAACAAGATTCAAGATATGATTGAAGCTAAGCAGATTGAGTTTGATCCTCCCGTTGAGACTCCGAATGTGATCAACGCGCCTATGCCTAACCATGACAAGAGTTCCAATGTTGGTGATGATACTTATGTTTTCAACATAGATGACTTGACCATTCCTCGATGATTAAGAAGAATTTGTTGCAAGCGGTGTCAACCGGGATGCCGGAGAATTGTCGTTGGTGCCCATCGCACGATGGTTGTGCTTGGTTGAGAAGGCGTGTTCGGTGCATGATGGACAACCGTGAGATACTATTCACGAAACCACCTGCGGTGTGATGAAATGTCTAAGTTGAAGATTGACAATGCAAAGAAGCGTACCATGTGTGGGATACCTTGGGGCAGCCAAGTGGAAAGTATGATTACATGGTGAAGTACACATTCACGAGTTACAAGATTCCTATTGAAGATGTTAAAGCGACCGGATGGGGTGACGATTTCCCGAAGACTATCTTGATGTTAACACAATAAGGATTTCCTCTGCGATCCACGTGCCTAGGTGGCACCTCTCATCATCACTTCTCCAAGGCCGGTTCCATATTCCTCGACAAGGCTATCCCTTGGAATTATGGGTGATGTTTACTATCATGGCGTCAAGCAAGACCCTCGGACCATTGAAGATCTTACGTTGAAGCTACCATTCGACATTGACAACATCACCGATCAAGTAAGGTGACGAGCCGGAAGGTTTTCTATCAATCTCTCCTCCGAAGACACTGCGACTCCAGCTCGCATTCCACTATTCAATCCTTCCCAAGCTAGAGGAAAGAACCAATGACTCATCACAGAAGTGCCAAAGGAAGTTGTTGAAGACGCCTCCAAACAAGAAATGGAGGAAATTCTGAAGATTATCAAGAAGAGTGACTACAATGTTGTGGAACAGTTGGGACAAACTCCGTCCAAAATTTCCATGCTTGCTCTGCTCTTGTGCTCGAGGCTCATACTAATGCCTTGGTGAAGTTTGAAGAACCCTCACGTGCCTCAAGACACTACCGACAGTTTGAAGTTTGTATTGCTAGCGGCTGCCAACAACGGCCTAGGCTTCGATGTTGATTTGACTCCTTCGGAAAGAAACACAACAAGACCTTGCGCATCTACATGGAATGCAAGGCGTTACATTGTCTCATGTTTTGGTTGACACGGTTACTTCGAATATCTTACGAAGGCGCTTTTGATCGACTTGATGTCGAAGGGTTGGTTACGAGACCGGTGACATTATTGTGAGAGCTTTTGATGGTTCTAAGCGAGCGTGCTTGGAGAGCTCACTGCACTGTTAAAGTCGGTTCCCGGACTTTTGACTCCGCTTTCTTTGTCATGGACATCCGTCCTTACTCTTACCTACTGGGGCCCTTGGATACATGGGGCGGTATTACTCTACCCACATCGAAGCTAAAGTACCGGTGAAAGGGACGGTTGTTACGATATGTGGAGAAGAAAAATATATGGTCGGTCATCTGGTCATTCCGATACCTCGAGGTGGAGGGTGAATTCTTTGAGACTCCTGTCAAGCTTTTGAAACAATCCCAGTCACTGCTGACTCTCTGTCACTCTGAAGTTACACAAGTTTCACCTAGGATGGCGTCATTGAAAGATGCTCAGCTGCTTGAAGAAGGAAGAGTACTATTTGGGGTCGACTCCGGATCTTCCTTTCAAATCCGACAAGGCGGTTTAGGCTTCACCATCAAGACGAGAAGATGATACATGAGCGTGCCGACCAACTTCCTTTCCGCATCAGCCAAAGTGGAATCCATGCTATAGAAAGCGGCGACAACGGCTTCGACATCGACAAGTGGATCTTCCCAACGCGGATCATGGGCTCGACAATTGGAAGGCGAAGGCGTCATACCAATCTCCTTTAGTCGGAGTAATTGCTCTTGTTTTGTTTTGCTTTTCGTATTTCTTTATGTTTTGAACAATAAACTTTGAAAGCCTAGTGCCTTGGGGCATCATGGCTCGTTGCGAGGTTATTATCTGTTTTGCGTTTTCATTCAATAAATTCGTTGGACTTTTGCATTCAATTGTTTGTTTTCTTTCTTTACTTTATCACCCCTTCAAAAGCTATGTGTTTCTTACACACCCACGTGATACACTGAGAATCACTCGAATCTCGTTAATATGACTATGTTATTGCTAAATATGACTTGATAATCGATCTACCAAGCCGAAGGCGAAAGTGAGGAAGATTGTGAAGTGCCGGAGAACTTGCGATTTGCTGAAGAAGGCGAGTTATCTGACCACCACGAAGAGCAAGTTGAGGTTGTGAATTTGGAGTCTTGACGAAGGCAGAAAAGAGATCAAGATAGGAGCGGGTCTTGAGAACAATGTTAAAGAAAGGTTGGTTCGGATGCTATGAGATTATATTGAGGTTTTGCTTGGTCATACGAAGACATGCTGGTTTAGACATTGATATTGTGGTACACGATTGCCAACAAAGAAGGTTTTCTCGGTAAAAGAAGGTTCGTCGCATGCGTCACGAGATGTCGAGAAAATCAAAGCGAAGTTATAAACAGTTCAGCCGGTTTCTTAGCTGTTACTTCCTATCCACGATGGGTTGCTAATGTGGTGCCCGTACCTAAGAAGGATGGCAAATGCGAATGTGTGTGGATTAGAGATCGAACAAAGCGAGTCAGAAGGCGATTTCCACTTCCTCATATTGATGTTACGGTTGACAACACCGCTCAACATAAGGTTTTCTCCTTCATGGATGGTTTCTCGGTTACAATCAAATCAAAATGGCTCACGAAGACATGGAAGACTACTTCGTTACACAATGGGGCACTACGCTACATGGTTATGCCGTTCGACGAAGAGCGGGTGCCACTTATCGCGTGCTATGGTGACATTATTTCATGACATGATTCATCACGAGATAGAGGTCTCGTCGGCGACATGATAGCTCGATCACAGACTGAAGAAGAACATCTTGATCATTTGCAGAAACTGTTTGACAGATTGAAGAAGTACAGGTTGAGACTCAATCCTAACAAGTGCACTTTTGGAGTCAGATCCGGAAAACTCCTAGGATTTGTTGTCAGTGGAAAAGGTATTGAAGTTGATCCCGCCAAGGTTAAAGCTATTCAAGAGATGCCAGCTCCCCGTACTGAGAAGGAAGTCAGAGGTTTCTTGGGCCGATTGAATTACATTGCCAGATTCATTGCACACCTAATTGCTACTTGTGAGCCAATATTCAAGTTACTGAAGAAAGATCAAGTAGTGGAATGGAATGACGATTGCCATATCGCTTTTGACAAAATCAAGGAGTACCTACAAAATCCTCTCATCCTGATGCCGCCCGCCGAAGGAAGACCTCTTATCATGTACTTGACAGTGTTAGAGAACTCAATGGGGTGTGTGTTGGGACAACATGACGAGTCTGGCCGAAAAGAGCATGCAATATACTACCTTAGCAAAATTTTACCGGTGTGAAACAAGATACTCACACTCGAGAAAACTTGCAGCTTTGGCTTGGGCTGCTCGCCGACTAAGGCGGTATATGTTGACTCATACTACCTTGTTGATTTCCAAGATGGATCCGATAAAATACGTATTTGAGAAACCAGCTCTCTCCGGAAGAATAGCAAGATGGCAAATGATCTTGACCAAATACGACATCCAGTACACTTCTCAGAAAGCGATCAAAGGGAGTGTAGTAGCCGATCATTTGGCTCATCAAGCGGTAGATGACTATCAGTCTATGCAGTTCGAATTTCTAGATGAAGATGTTTTACTAGTCATAGATTGTGAAGAACCAGGCCCGGACAAAGGACCTGAACAAGGATCCCGATGGACCATGGTCTTTGATGGAGCCTCAAACACACTTGGCAATGGCATTGGCGCCATCATTACATCCCCTACAGGCGGACATATGCCTTTCACCGCCAGATTATGTTTCAGTTGCACGAACAACATGGCCGAATATGAAGCGTGCATCATGGGTATCAAAGCTGCTATTGACTTAAGAATCAAGTTCTTGCAAGTGTACGGAGACTCAGCTTTAGTGATCAGTCAGATTAAGGGCGAGTGGGATACGAAACATCCAAATCTCATTCCGTATCGAGAGCATGTTCTGAGTTTGATCCCCTACTTCGAAGAAATTACTTTTGATCACATTCCACAAGAAGAGAATCAGTTGGCAGACGCATTGGCTACTATGTCGTCTATGTTCAAGGTCAGATGGGACAACGAGGCTCCCGAGATCATCATTGAGAAGTTCGACGAACCAGCATATTGTTATGAGCTTGATACGAGAGAAACCTTGGTACTATGCGTGAAAAGGTATCTTGAGACTCGGGAGTATCCCGAGGGCATCATCAATGATAAAGTTCATGAGAAGATTTGCATTCAAATTCTTCCTCGACAACGACATCTTATACAAAGCGCAACCACGACTTGTGCTTACTCATTGTGTAGATCGAAAATAGCAATACGTATCATGGAAGAGTTACAGGCGCATTTGGTACCCACTCCGTGGACACACCATGGCTAAGAAGATTTTGAGCAGTTACTATTGGTACACCATGGGCGATTGTCACTCGCTCGATCTTGTCACAAGTGCCAGATTTATGCCGACAAAGTGCACGTACCTCCATTACCTCTGAATGTTCTAACAACTCCCTGGCCTTTTGCAATGTGGGGCATTGACATGATTGGAGAAATCAAGCCCACCGCTTCCAACGGACATCGTTTCATCCTTGTGGCAATTGATTATTTCACCAAGTGGGTAGAAGCAGCCTCGTTTGCATCTGTTACCAAGAATGTTGTGGCTCGATTCATCAAGCATAATCTTATCTGTCGATATGGCACTCCCGAAAGGATTATCACAGATAATGGCTCTAATCTCAACAACAAGATGATCACCGAACTCTGCACGCAGTTCAAGATCAAACATCACAATTCTTCTCCTTATCGGCCTAAGATGAATGGCGCTGTGGAAGCCGCCAACAAGAACATTAAGAAGATTATACAGAAGATGACAGTGATTGGCATGAGATGTTACCATTTGCTCTTCACGGTTATCGCTTCTGGCGAACATCAGCAGGGCAACCCCTTCTCTCTTGTATACGGTATGGGCAGTCCTACCCATCGAGGTTCAAATACCCTCAACGAGTCCTCCGGGCCAGAGTTAGCGAAGATGATTGGGTTCGACACGGCTTGACAGTTAATTTGATTGATGAGAAGCGACTCGCATCCATTTGCCATGGACAAATTTATCGAAGCGAATGATCGAGCATTTAACAAGAAGGTCAAGCACCGAGTCTACCAAGTCGGTGATCTAGTAGTCAAGCACATCATCCTTCCACAAGGTGATCCAGGGCAAATGGGCTCCCACCATGAGGGACCATTTGTAGTCAAAACAGTGTTTTCGGCGGAGCTATGATACTTAGCACCATGGATGGTGAAGACTTCCCACACCACGTGAGCGAGACATAGTCAAAAATACTACGCATGAAGAGACCGCTGGGTCGAACCTAGGCAAAAATAAGGGCATCTGGCGAACCAAAAGGGTTCGGGCAAAAGTTAAGGATATATACAAAACATGTACACAAGTCGAAAACACGAAAGGCGGCTTGGGCAAAAAGGTATCATTGGTGAAAACCGAAGAAAGGCGGTCTAGGCAAAGTTAGGGATTTAAGCGTCGATGTGTCTCTTCGGGTCACACCTTCCAGACTACTATCATTCAAGATTCAAATGGCGAAGATCAGTCCACTCACTTTCTATTGACAATAAGGAGATGAGATAGTCGAAATATATGAGTACTAGCATAAGTTGGAACTTAACGAGATTGTTTCCGCATAGCATTTTACCTTTCTTGTGTACAAACTACTTGGCCATACGCCACCTTTCAAATAAACGCAAGCTTCTTTCTCTTTACAATTTTTGTTGTTGTCGTTTGCAATAAGTCCAACGTTGGTTTTGAATGACTATCGCATTTGACAATAAGAATCTAATCACAAACATACGCGGGCATACAAAAGTAGTTACTACAGGCTCTAGGAATTGAGATGACGACGAAGGTCACCAAAAAACATTCCCCCCGCAGAACATAATCCCCGCAGATGTGTCACTCACTAAAACTCCCCCAACGGAGTATATGTTAATCTACGAGCAGTGATTTCACTCAACTAAGAAATGTCACATCAGTCTCTGAGCAGTAACACTTCATCCCCGGCTAAGATGTTTATCCCCAGCGGATGCCTCTCAACAATTCCCCTTTTCTCCAGCAGCGGTATCCAGACTCGAGACTTGGTCAGATAGTACATCGGAGAAAATCTACATCTCCTATTCCCCGGTCAGAGATTCCAACGGACCCCAACCCGGTCTCCCAGCAACCATCAAATGCTCTCCAGTGAGATCCGCACTCAGTATCCCCAGTAGAGCGCCTCCTAATTCTTCCCAACAGGATCTACATGCAAGATCCCCAACAAATTTCCTCCCAGACTCTTCCCAGCAGGGTCTATGTATGAGATCTCCAACAACGAGTTTCTCAATCTCTACTTTCCTCAAACAATATCTAGGCCCAAGACTTGGTCAGATAGTGCATCGGAGGAATCCAGGATATCTTTCTTCTCCTTCAAAAGCGGGGTTCTCACCTACCCAAATCCCTAAGCAGAAGTCAGAAATCCTCAAACAGAACATCCGCATCTTCTTCAAGATGGATATGTTTTGAAATACCACAACATCTATCATTCATACATTACTCATAAAGTCATAATTCATGCATATGTCATTCATATACATTGTCATGCATCATACTTTGCATAAGACTAACAAATATTCTATCAAAGTTTCTCTTGTTTTTCCAAAAACAGGTGAAAGTCACTTAAACTGGTCGAGATTAAGCCCGAATCGGCGGAAAACTATCGAAAGACCACCCCTAGTTGTCCTCCGACGGTGGTCAGATTAAGCCCGACCGACGGAAAACTATCGAAAGACCACCCTTGGTTGTCCTCCGACAAGCGGTCGAGATTAAGCCCGAACCGACGGAAAACTATCGAAAGACCGCCTGGTTATCCTCCGATATGAGCAATGGATCAACACCGATGCACAATAGGAAGCTATCCACATTTTGCCAACTATTATTCCCTCGGAGTAATCGGAAGATCTATTCGAATCCTTCTTATTATCAAACGCAACTACAGTCGGCGTGCGACTCGGTTGCGGGATGGCATCTTAAGCCCATCTCCGACTACTTGTCAACATTTCTCCACTTTCGAATGCTGCATATTTGGTTAAAAATCAATACAAACAAATATCTTCATTCAAAATGAGCACGAAGTCTAACATCGACTCCTCGGATGGCATCTTAAGCCCATCTCCATGCTCCTTCGAGAAGCAGAGCCAAGCATACGGCTCACTCCCGGCATCGATCTTTCGGATGACATCTTAAGCCCATCCCGTCAATTCTCCTATCGACATTTCGAGTCTAGCGTCGACTCATCCCCAGTATCCGACTTCTCCAAATGGCATCGTAAGCCCATTCCGCATCATCCACCAGAGTGCAAATTTTCGGTGTACTCGGTGTTCAATCATCTTCTACCTTGGTCACGAAAGACAGGCGTGTCAATCTAACCCTTCGGTACAAGAAGATTGAGCAGGGCAGCTTTCATACCCCAAAATTTGCCCTCCATCCTCTCAAGATATTTCATACATCCATACTCGAGGATTCCTCAAGAGTTGATCGACAAACTCTCTCTAGACAATCAACCCAAACTAGGGTTTGGTGTTCCTCGATCAAGATGGACTTCCAACATCTCCAATGGTCTTCATGCCTCCTCATATGCTTCAAAGATTCTCCATGTCAAGTTTCAAGCCTTACAAGTCAAGTTTCCTCAGACAATTGCTCAGATGGTTGAAAATCAGTTGTATTGGACAAAAAGTCAACTGTGGTCAACATACAGTCAAACTTCATGATTTTTGGTCAACATCCTCATTTTGAAGTTACATTCATCATTTGATCAAGGGTTGATCATGATTCATCAAGAAAACTCAAGATTTGCTCAAAAGTCAAACTTTCTAAATTAGGGTTTCTAGATGAAAAGTCAACCGAACTTTGGCTGATCATAACTTCTTCATACTTTCTCAGAAATTTTTCCACCACCTCTTGTTTTGAAGGAAATTCAATTCTCTACAACTTCATGTCTCACAAGAATTTCCACAAAATGCTTCATTTGAGAGGTATGGCTCAAAACATTACAGGTCATTTTCAAAGTCAACAAAAAGTCAACTTTTTGTTTTGAAGATATATTGAGCATGGAAACTCCAATTGAGATGAGACCAAAAAGGTTGGTTAGAGGACTCTTAGATATTTTCAAAAAGTCTAAGAACACTCAAAAATGTGGAAAATTGAGCAAGATACACCATTCACAAGTTGGGCAATTTTGAAGGAATGCACAAAGAGAGATACTTCTAAAAATCAAATTTTTTGCAAATGGGCTTGCTTTTTCTTCATCCAAACTTATTCCTCATACAATTAGGAACATCCAAGCCCAATGCCACGAATTTTTATTTTATTTTTCTATTTAATTTGGAATTTATTCATTTAAATACAAATTAAATTTAAAAATAAAGTATAAAATCAAAATTAATTGCAAAATTGATTTTTATTCCTTCCTTGAGACCCAAGCAACTCACCAAGGCCAGCAAATTTCGAAATTGGATCAATATGGCAAGATTGGATTGAAAATTAATCAAATTTTGAAAATTTGATTTTGTACAAAAATCAAATTTGATTTGCATTGAATGTTGATTGATTCTCTCCCAAAACCATTCCAAATCCATCCAGTATAAATGTATGATGCATACCTATCAAGAAAAAGGGAAAAAATTGGCTCAAGAACCCTAACCTAAAGCTCAAAAAACCGTGGCAAATAAGCAAGTGGCAATCATACTTCCAGCCGTTTTCAATCGATTTTGAGGTCTCCAACACATTCCTTGATACCTCTTGAATCGATCCAGACCTTCACATTGCCAAAAACCATCCAGAATTAAGAAATACGATTTCGGTTTGTTCTTATTTTTTCCAAAATCGATTTCTGTATTTCATGCATTATTAACACTTTTTGATTGTTTGTTCATGATCAATATCAAGTTTGCAAGCTATCTGGGTAGCCCGATTGCGTTTTAGTGACCTGGAACGAAAATCACCATGGCTAGGGTTTTCGGTTTCGAATTAGGGTTTCTTTAAACAGGAAAAATTGGACCAAACTAGGCATACCAGAGTGATCGGGGGATGAAAACGAGTTGATACATGTATTCACAATGCATTTATATTACTTGTGCTTGATTTTCCATGTAGCGGGGCACAGGCGTCGAAGAAAGACCGACGCTAACTTTTGAAAATTCAAAACGAAGAAGATGACTGTTGGCGCGGAGACGATGCAATGGGAAAAGGACGCGTGTTGTAATCCACTCATTCCAGCTTTCAAACACAGATGCACGTTAGCTCAGTTGGTTAAGGCATGGACTGTTGGGAGATGCTCTCCCTGGTCACGAGTTCGATCCCTGCCAAGACCAGTTTTGCTTCTTTTTCTCAAACTTGCATATTTTCATATTTTTCTATTTTTCTTTTTATTTTAATATTTGCATATCATTTAAGTTCTTTTCATAATTTTATTTATGCATTAAAAAATCATCAAAATATTTTTTCCTTTTACATTTATTTTCTGAAAATCTTTATTTAATTTATAAAATTAAAAAAATATAATTTTGCATGCATATTTATTTTTATTCATAATTTTGCATTTTAATTACTTTTAATTCATTTTAAATTATTAAATTGCATTCAAAAAATTCCAAAAAATTATTTTAACATATTTATGTTATTTCCAGCATGTCATATTTTTTCCAATTAAAAACTTGTATTTTTCTAACATTTTTTCTCTTATTCAATTTCATCATATTTTCCGATTTCTCTTATCGTTTCACAGGTTATTCCGCTTCAGACGTTTCTTTACCGTTTTCATTCTTTTCCAATAATGTAACTGTTTATGGGATGTAATAGTTTAAATTAGGTTTTAATTTTCCGCAAGTTTAAATTATGTATCTGCCCCAAAGCCATGTAATAGCGTAGGACATTTACCTTTCCGCACTTTACATTCCGCATTTTAATTTCCACACCCTATAAATTGCTAGTAACTAGGCGTGTATGGCAAGACTAAAATCAACATAGCTCACTCATAATTCCAAGATAAAAATACCTGAATCAACACACTTTTCACACATGCACCCCTTAGGGTAATTCTCTCTCGTTGCCTTACGAATTCAAAATGGTCAAGTCCCTCGAACGTAGAGGTATCCTAGCACCGTTGCCTTCAAACAAATCATCATAGTCCCTTCGATACAAAGATCATAAGACCCACGATGTCGCCTCCGAATACATGATCTTGACCCTCGATTGTCGCCTACGAAAAATGATGATAATCCCTTCGAATGTGCTAGGATGCTTCCTACAAGTTGCTTTCTATGACCATCCGATGTCCCTTCGAATGTCCCACTTACATCCAACGAATGGAGTTACCTACCAACTAATGGTATGGATTGCACTATTCTAAAGGAAAGTAAAATAACACGAAAACGACCAATTCTGAGTAGGTAATAAGACTTTTAGTTGCTTGCTCTATCAAAATGCTTTTCACACCTCACACTTTTTTGTCAAAGTTCAAACTCTTTTCAAAATGAAACATTTCCGAACACTTTATATACATTCCTACATGAATCATTACAAAGTCAAAGCGAAATGCCTTTTCAAAACATTTTTGTCAAACACACAGAAAGCACAATTTTTAAAGTGATCTAAGAGCAACTAAGAGCCTGTAGATAACTACGGATGGAAAGGGGTGCTAATACCTTCCCTTTTCATAACCATTCTCCCGTACTCAGAATCTAACGAAGGTCTTTTTCTGTACTTTTACCTTCCCTTAATTGGATAAAAATAAAAGTCGGTGGCGACTCTTGCTATCCGCACATTTGCGATACAAAACACTAAAAAGTCAGTTCACCGTATCACAATCATGCATGCACAAATCGGAAGCATTTATTAATAACATTAATATAATCATCACATTATCATGTACAAAGACATATAACCTCACATCGCATAATCAACAAGTATTCACTAACTAATACGTCGTCGCAAAGGTTATGTTTAATCACCCCACCTCATTATCGATTCGTTCACTAACTTCTAAATACGGAGAAATAGTTAAACACCTATCATCGTCGCAAAAGCCATCCCTAATAACCGCCATTACTCCTAATCGTCAACATCACAATCGGATTGTCCATACGGGTCTTAAATCCGCTAAAACAAAATCCGATTCAATTAAACCTTAGTTAAGCCTATTTCGGGTCATTCCGTAAAAACTCGCAACTTCTAAAAGCTAACTTCACCACTAAGTTCTACACGTCAAACTTAGCTAACCGTCAATTTTGTTGAATTCGAGCAACTTGCTCGTCGTTGAATTACGAAATCGGAAAATCGAACACAATCGGGTCCCAAAAAATGCGAAAATCGAATTTTGGAGCTGAAGCATCAACACGGGCCCCCATGTGCATCAACACGGCCCGTGTTGAAAAGCCATCAGAACGTGCAAAAATCACTCAAGACAGTGAATCAACACGGGCACCCGTGTTGATCAACACTGCCCGTGTTGATTGGCCTGCACTAACCAAAATTCCTATACAAGAGGGAAACACGGTCGTGTTAATCAACACGGCCCGTGTTGATGGACTTGCGTGAAAACTTCATCTTTTTGAGTTTTTCTCATTCTTCTACCATGGTTTTCTTTCCCATTTCAATACTCTTAATTCTACAAGCTAGCACCTAATACATCCACAAACCATACTCCTAATCCAACTCTTCTAAACCATTCAAACAATCAACCAACAAAACCCTATAAATCAACTATCAATTTCACCCCCAAATCCAAAATATATCTATCAAAACCTAACCATATGAGATGGAGAATCAAACCCCTTACCTCTAGTTGGATGATCCATGATGATTCTACAAAGCTCAACCTCAAGCTTCCTCTCTTGCTCTTCTTCCCCCTCTTCTTCTTCTTCTTCTTTCCAAAACCCTCTCTTCCTCTCTCTAAGGCCAAGTTTGGCTTGTTTTCCAAAATGGGAAGAAAAGGAAAGGAAATGGTTTAGAAATGGTATTTCTACTAGTAATCCAAGGGTGAAAACCCAATCCTCAACAATTGCTCCCCACACCCCTAACTTACTAATTATATCAACAATTCAATTAATTCAAATAATTCCGGGGAATTAAATATGGGATCCGAACGGAACATTGCCAAATATATTATCATATATATCGATTAATATATTTAATCTCGTCGCAAAATAAACATCAATCGGTAATTCGAAAACATTAATATAATGTAATATTAATTAAAATAGGGCGTTACAATTCTCCTCCACTTATAAACTTTTCGTCCTCGAAAATTCCAACCAAAACGAACTATACGGGACATGCCTACGCATTCGTCCACTAAATCCTCGCGTCAATTAAACAACATACAAAATACACCAAAAACAAGGAAACATCCTTAACTACATCGTCCCGTCAAGAACAACCATGCCGAGATGCAAAGCCCATACAATGCACTCGACAACCAACTAACACTCAACAACTAAACAAGTCGCAGATACACCGGTTCACTCAAGAACCAAACAAACAAGATCGTTACTATCCTAACGTCTCAACCATAGGATTAGTCACACACTCGAACCGACGCCTCGGAAATGAGTCACCAAGGATAGGAACATAAAGTCCTACAACACAACACCGACACCATCACTAAATCGAAAATAACAAAATGGTTATACAAACCAAAACTAAAACTATCAGAAAAGGATAAAACCACGCGTGCTACGCAAACACGAAAAGATGCCTTCGTTCACGCATAAGTACGAACTCAAGAATTACACTTGCAGTTACCGCTCTCATTTCAGCCAATCACAAGGTCACATCATCCTCGTAAAATACCAACGCACAACCCTTGATCAATAACAAGTTACACAAATGTAATAGAACTGCGATACACCACTCATCTTAGGGCATATACAGACGACTTGCGACTATAACTCACTAGCCCAAATCCAACAACCCCTCATACTCGCTACAACTCAAAGCTCGATATCTAAACTATGTTGCGTCACTTCTATGCATAAGATGCCAACCACAAAATAACTTGGTTAATCCTCAACTTCATAATTATCCAGAATGGATACGTTCAAAGCGTACACCCATCAAGACACCTCACAACATCAGCTTCATCAACTCGAAGGATCACTCTTTCATTCTCGATTGATCAACGTCCATTGGTACTCTAAATATACGACATAGTTTGACCTTTTCAAATACTATCCAAATATTTCACTTGTGAAACTTCGACGTATACACTTGACTTCAACAAAGTCGTCCCTTATAACAATTCAATTCCCAAAGTATATAAGTAATCACCATCATCGCACCGTCGCAACAATCAATACATAGACTTCTTATTCGAAACACCTTCATAACTCTCAATCCTTCAAAGTGGTAACTTAGACCAAAACACTCTCTCAAGAACTCAACTCATCAACGTCGTCTCATACTCCTGAAATTACAAAACAGGTTGGACTTAGAACCATAACATCAATTTCTATGGAACCTAACAAGAACACCGTCGCGACCGACTTCAGTCACAATAGAGCACATTCCTTTATAAAACATCAATCATCTTAAAGTACCTGTGGTTACCAAACCACCACCAAATTCTCACCGTCAAGACTAATCTTAGTCGCAATCTAATGATCCACTACGACCATTAGTATCCGACGAAATCCATATGTTAGTGGTGAACAAATCCTTAATAACCTTTTGAGCTAAATCTCAACAAGCGTCTCAAAACAAACATGCAACATTCTTCAAAATAATAAATCCCAAATCAGATATTCTTGGGTTAACCTCAATATCAACTTACTAAACTCAACAACAGCCGAAGTCTCCTTATAGATCGTACCCAACTTGAATTATCTTCAACAATTCCAATCTCCTCGTCGCTAACATCTGCACCTAAAAGGTTTCAATGAGCACAACCGCATCAACCTCTAACTCACAAGTCCGATAATTTTTCCTTACGAAATTCAAATCGTTCCAAGGTAGTAATACACTTTTCCAACTCTATGTCGAAATACATCTTAAGTCCAAAATGAAATATCACAATACACCGCACAAGGTCCTCCAGTACAAAACAAAACCAAAGTCAAAGCATTCGCTAAACTTTCGACTAGCTCGAACAAATTCGCTTCCCATTGCGAAGTCTCGATAGCGACTCAACCATCTCGAGTCAAAGTACCCACGATCAATACCAACTTATAAAAAAAAAACATCTTCCATCAAACTCACAAAGCTAACCATCCAAAACAAAAGAACTCCCAAGCTCTGAAATAACTCCCTTGAAGTCTTTTGCAAGATACAAAATAAATCCTCGCGGAACTGTCCATAATATCACCGTCTAAGTCGCTCACTTAAGACACTCACGTCCAACCGTTCAAAATTCTCTCTTTAGAATACTCGACAAGCACCGATCCAACTTCACTACTGATAACGCAACGCTCGGATGCTTGCCACAATTCCTTAACTTGATGTGAACCAAATAATATCCATGAACACGAGACAACTCTTACAGCTTACTCATGAGAGTACCATCTGAACATTCCTAAATTACACCTGACACATCAGTCACACTAATGACATCCACAAATACTCGCCAAGACCATACACTATCTTGTAAAGCATTGTCTAAACATCTTCACCCATCACACTAACCCGTAGACAGCCAGACTTCAAGCAATCTCACTAAACACATAAACTCTAAATGACTGGTTCATCCAAATATCAATCCTCGGAAGTAGATACTCGTCATCAACATTCACGTCGTTCCCATACTACAAATGACACACCAACTCGGGCAACCTTTGCTCTTCTCGAACAACACAATGGTAGCACTCCACGGCGACCCGATCGAATAAACAAACTCTGCTCCAACCAATCCTCAAGTTGACTTTTCAACTCCAATTCAGAACAAACATCCCTTAAGGATACATCAAATCACAACTAGTTCCAAAAACTAGATCCATCAAAACTTCACTTCGCACTACGGCGGTAAATCACTCACATCTCCACAACAGGCTTCGGAGGAATCACAACAAGAAGCTCGCTTGCCAAAATCTTGTTCCTCATCAAAATCCAAATTCGCTCATCACTCAAGTAACAATGCACTGCCTTGTGCCAACACATCAGCTTCATACACTATTAAGTTGGCAAGACAAGTCTATCCCAACCAACACAATTCCCGACTACTATCAACAAGAGATTAAGGATGATCAGTCCCTAAATTTGTCAATAGACAGTCGACAATCATGATGGTGACATAAACCATCTCTACCAACTACCACAGTGTCTTCAAACTTACACTTCAAGTTACCAAAGCGTAACACTGCTTGAGACTCCAACCAAGCGCCACCAAGAAGTAAAACTTCTCCCCCACTTGTTTCAAACTCATCTTTGGAGACAAACAATTTGAAACAAACAAGTACCGACAATGTTTCACACACATGTCGCATACAACAGGATTAAAGACACTAATAACTTGGTCGACAGACCAACCTGCTCTGATACCACTAATGTAACACCCCAATATTACCCAAGGTTTTATATGCAACAATCAGAGTAAATTAAAATTTCATAAATTTAATATTGAGGCATCACACCTTCAAAAACAACTCACTTTAAACAGTTTGATTTAAAGTATAAGTCTCAGATACATAGCATCGTCGGAAGACATAAATTGATTCAAAACATCAAAACATATTCTTTAATAAACTTCCTTAATAAACCATATTTTCATAAAGTATGATTCTATATACAAAAGGAAGAACAACAAAAGAATCAACAACAAGACAACATAAATGTTTTCCCCCGAGTGCTACGTATCAGAGCGACACCGACTAAACTAACAGCAGCTATAAACTTCGTCTTCATAACCTGCACGTTACCAATATAAAGGTAACGGCGAAACAAGTAAAGGGTGAGATACTCCAAAATATATAATTAAAGGCATGATAAATATATGTATAGTTTTGGAATTATAAAGGATATAGATTAATAAGTGCATTTCAGCATATATCCAAACCTTACTTACTTCGATCGTCATTCTAATATGGATAATCTACACTTAATCGCCTTAGCCTCATCGGCACAATTCATCACAAAAGCACATAAACCTTCGTCACCACGAAATCGTCACAAGCTAATACATCACTAATTAACACGGCAATCAACAATAACAACATCAAACAACAACATTAATTAATGCTAATGACATAAGCAACATAAACAAATCATCACAAATCGGCTAAAGCCCATCGTCGCTTTTGACATAAAAGCCCATCATCGCTTTTGGCATAAAAGCCCGTCATCGCTTTTGGCATAAAAGCCCATCATCACAACATCATCACATCACATTTGCATTAAGCATTTCATCAAGTTAAATCATCGCAAAAACTCATCATTCATCAATTAAAACCCAACACCAAACAACTCAAACATAATCATAACCGGCTCCATGAGACACGACTATGTTATGCATGTGGTACCCATCGCTTTGTCCATAATTAGGGACACTTGGCATAAAAGCCTCTTCGCTTGGCATAAAAGCCTCTTCGCTTGGCATAAAAGCCCATCTTCGCCAATGCAAGGTATGTGACTCGACAATAAACAACACAACACAAAAACATCATCGTCGCTTATCAAAACTGGCATAAAGCCCACATCGCCACAATTTATCCAAATCAAGATAAATATATCATCGCGTTATAATTGCATTATGCAAAACGTCACATATAACTCATCGTCATCAAAATCATGCATTCACAAATCGGAAGCATTTATTAATAACATCAATATAATCATCACATTATCATGTACAAAGACATATAACCTCGCATCACATAATCAACAAGTATGCACTAACTAATACGTCGTCGCAAAGATTATGTTTAATCACCCCACCTCATTATTGATTCGTTCACTAATTTCTAAATCGGAGAAATAGTTAAACACCTATCATCATCGCAAAAGCCATCCCTAATAACCGCCATTACTCCTAATCGTCAACATCACAATCGGATTGTCCATACGGGTCTTAAATCCGCTAAAACGAAATCTGATTCAATTAAACCGTAGTTAAGCCTATTTCGGGTCATTCCGTAAAAACTCGCAACTTATAAAAGCTAACTTCACCACTAAGTTCTACACGCCAAACTTAGCTAGCACGTCAATTTTCGTTGAATTCGGAGCAACTTGCTCCGTCGTCGAATTTACCAAAATCGGAAAATCGGAACACAATCGGGTCCCAAAGTAAATGCAAAAAATCATAATTTTGGAGGCTACAGAAGCATCAACACGGGCCCCCGTATGAATCAACACGGCCCGTGTTGAAAAGCCATCAGAACGTGCAAAAATCATTCAAGACAGTGAATCAACACGGGCACCCGTGTTGATCACCACTGCCCCTGTTGATTGGCCTGCACTAACCAAAATTCCTATACAAGAGGGCAACACGGCCGTGTTAATCAACACGGCCCGTGTTTATGGACCTGCATGAAAACTTCATCTTTTTGAGTTTTTCTCATTCTTCTACCATGGTTTTTTTTTCCCATTTCAATACTCTTAATTCTACAAGCTAGCACCTAATACATCCACAAACCATACTCCTAATCCAACTCTTCTAAACCATTCCAACAATCAACCAACAAAACCCTATAAAACAACCATCAATTTCACCCCCAAATCCAAAATATATCTATCAAAACCTAACCATATGAGATGGAGAATCAAACCCCTTACCTCTAGTTGGATGATCCATGATGATTCTACAAAGCTCAACCTCAAGCTTCCTCTCTTGCTCTTCTTCCCCCTCTTCTTCTTCTTCTTCTTCTTCTTCTTTCCAAAACCCGCTCTTCCTCTCTCTAAGGCCAAGTTTGGCTTGTTTTCCAAAATGGGAAGAAAAGGAAAGGAAATGGTTTATAAATGGTATTTCTACTAGTAATCCAAGGGTGAAAACCCAATCCTCAACAATTGCTCCCCACACTCCTAACTTACTAATTATATCAACAATTCAATTAATTCAAATAATTCCGAGGAATTAAATATCGGATCCGAACGGAATGTTGCCAAATATATTATCATATATATATATATATATATATATATATATATATATATCGATTAATATATTTAATCTCGTCGCAAAATAAACATCAATCGGTAATTCGAAAACATTAATATAATGTAATATTAATTAAAACAGGGCGTTACAAGGATCCTTGTTCAGGTCCTTCGTCTGGTCCTAGTTCTTCGCAATCAATAACTAACAAAACATCTTCGTCTGGAAACTCGAACTACATAGACTGATAGTCATCTATAGCTTGATGATCCAAATGATCGGCTACTATACTTCCTTTGATCGCTTTCTGAGTAGTATACTGGATGTCGTATTCGGTCAAGATCATTTGCCATTTTGCTATTCTTCTGGAGAGAGCAGGTTTCTCGAATATGTATTTTATCGGATCCATCTTGGAGATCAACAAGGTAGTGTGAGTCAACATATCGTCTTAGTCGGCGAGCAGTTAAAGCATCGCAAGTTTTCTCATTGTGAATATCTTATTTCACAGTCGGTAAACTTTTTGCTAAGGTAGTATATTGCATACTCTTTTCGACCAGAATCGTCACGTTTCCCCAACACACACCCCATTGAGTTCTCTAATACTGTCAAGTACATGATAAGAGGTCTTCCTTCGGCAGGCGGCATCAGGATAGGAGGATTCTGCAGATACTCCTTGATTTTGTCAAAAGCAATCTGGCAATCGTCGTTCCATTCCACTACTTGATCTTTCTTCAGTAATTTGAAGGTTGGCTCACAAGTAGCAGTTAGATGTGCAATGAATCTGGAAATGTAGTTCAATCGTCCCAAGAAACCTCTGACTTCTTTCTCGGTGCGGGACGCTGGCATTTCTTGGATAGCTTTAACCTTGGCGGGGTCAACTTCAATACCTTTACCACTGACAACAAACCCTAGGAGTTTACCGGATCTGACTCCAAAGGTGCACTTGTTGGGATTAAGTCTTAATCTGTACTTCTTCAGTCTATCAAACATTTTCTGCAAATGATCGAGATGTTCTTCTTCAGTCTGTGATCGAGCTATCATGTCGTCTACGTAGACCTCTATCTCGTGATGAATCATGTCATGAAACAAATCTACCATGGCACGTTGATATGTGGCGCCAGCGTTCTTCAGTCCAAACGGCACGACCTTGTAGTAGAATGTGCCCCACTGTGTAACGAAAGTAGTATTTTCCATGTTTTCAGGAGCCATTTTGATCTGATTGTAACCGGAGAAACCAGGCATGAAGGAGAAAACCTTATGTTGAGCGATGTTATCGACTAGAACATCAATATGAGGCAGTGGGAAATCGTCTTTCGGACTCACTCTGTTCAAATCTCGGTAATCCACACACATTCGCAATTTTCCTTCGTTGGTAATTGGTGTACCACAATGTCAATGTCTATACCTGGCATGTCTTCGTATGACCAAGCAAAAACCTCGATACAGTCTCGTAGAATCTGAACCAATCTTTCTTTGACACTATTCTCAAGACATGCTCCTATCTTGATTTCTTTTCTATCTTCGTTAGTACCTAGATTCACAACCTCGACTGGCTCTTCGTGTGGCTGTATAACCTGTTCTTCATGTTGTAACAATCTGACAAGTTCTCCTGGCACTTCACAATCTTCCTCACCTTCGTCTTCGGCTTGGTAGATCGGATTATCGAAGTCATATTTAGCAATAGCAAAGCTGTTATCAACGAGATTTAGAGTGAATCTGCAGTGTATCAAGTGGGTGTGTGTAAGAACACATAGCTTTTGAAGGGGTAGTAAAGTAAAATAAAAGAACGAAAACAACACTTAAATGCAAAAGTCCAATGATTTTATTGAATGAAAATATGCAAATGACAAATAATAACCCTCACAAACGAGCTGTGATGCCCCGGGCAAGGCATTAGGCTTTAAAGTTTTATTGTCTGAACGTAAATAAAGAATTAAAAGCATAACAGAAATCAAAAGCAATTACTCCTGTCTAAAGGAGATTGGTATGACGTCTTCGGTCTTCCAATTGCTGAGTCCGCTGTCGAGAGTTGGGAAGATCCAATCGCTGATGTCGAAGTTGTTGTCTTCGTCTTCTATAGCATGGACTCCATTCTTGCTGATGTGGAAAGGAAGTTTGCGAGCACGTTCGTGACGTATCATCTTCTGACCTTTGGTATTGAAGCCTAAACCAGTCTTATCAGATTTGAAAGAAAGATCAGGGAGCTGACCCCAAATAGTATGACCTCCTTCTTCAACTGCAGCTTGAGCATCTTTCAGCGAGGCCATCCTAGGCGGAACTTGTGTAACTTCAAGAGCGACTGGAGAGTCAACAGGCATGACTCTTGGAACTATTTTCGAAAGCTTGACAGGGAGTTTCAAAGAATTCACCTTCCATTTCGAGGTATCAGAATGACTGCAGATGGCTCACCATATATTCCTCCTCACCGCATACTGTAACAATCTTCCCCTTCATTGGGTACTTCAGCTTCTGATGCAAGGTAGAGGTAACAGCGCCTGCCCCATGTATCCAAGGGCGTCCAAATAGGCAAGAGTAAGCTGGATAGATGTCCATGACAAAGAAAGTGGAGTCAAAAGTCTGGGAACCGACTTTAACTGGTAGAATGAGCTCTCCAAGTACTGTTCGTTTAGAACCATCAAAAGCTCTTACAATTATGTCGCTGGGCTTCAAGACCAATCCTTCAACATCAAGTCGGTCGAAAGCACTCTTCGGTAGGATATTTATAGCAGAACTGGTATCTACCAAAACATGAGACAATGTAATGCCCTTGCATTCAACAGAGATGTGCAAGGCTTTGTTGTTTTTCCTTCCGGCAGGAGTCAAATCAGCATCGGAGAAGCCTAGACCGTTGTTGGCAGCTAGGCTAGCAATACAAACTTCAAACTGATAAGTAGTAGTGTCTTGCGGTATATGAGCATTCTTCAAAAAACTTCACTAAGGCCTTAGCATGATCCTCAGAGCACAATAGCAGAGCCGATATGGATATCTTGGATGGAGTTTGTCCCAACTGTTCCACGACGTTGTAATCACTCTTCTTGATGATCTTCATAATTTCCTCCATTTCTTGCTTGGAGGTATCCTCAGCAACTTCCTTTGCTACTTCTGTCTGAGCAGGATGAGTTTCTGGTTCTTTCCCTCGCGCTTCGGGAACTGGTTCAATAGCTGGAATGCGAGCTGGAGTCGTAGTGTCTTTTGGGGGAGAGATCTCTGGAGAAAATACTCTTCCGGTTCTGGTTACTTTGCTTGACCCGGTAATGTTGTCGATGTTAGGAATGATAGCTTCAACTGTAATGTCTTCGATGGTTAGCGGGTCTTGCTTGACGCCATGATAGTAAACTTCAGCTCCATAGTTCCACGATATAGCTTTGTCAGAGGAGTATGGAACTGGTCTGGGAGAAGTAATGATGAGAGGTGCCACTCTAGGCACAGGATCGACAGAGGAGATCCTTATTGTGTTTACATCAACATAGTCTTCTGGGAAATCGTCTCCCCATCCGGTTGCCTTGACATCTTCGATAGGAATCTGGTAGCTTTCAAGAATGGTATACTTCACCATGAAATCGAACATTCCACTTGGCTGCCCCAAGGTAGCCCAGACTTCTGGTACGGCTTCGCTCACATCTTCGATCTTCAGATTCTTAGACACGTCTTCACATAGATTCTCCATAGGTGAAGGTTTCAGAAATAGCACTTCTCGGTTATCCATCATACATTGAATACGCCTTCTCAACCAAGCACATCCGTTAGGTGCAGATGGGCACCAACGACAATTCTTCGGGCATCCTGGAAAGACACTGGCTTGCAGCAGATTCTTCTTAACAGTCATCAGAGGAATAGTCAAGTTGTTCACATCATAAACATAAGAGTTCTTGTCAATAGCATTGGAACCTTTGCCGTGGTTAGGCATTGGTGCGTTGATCACATTCGAAGTTTCGACAGGAGGATCAAACTCAATTTCTTTGGCTTCGATCATGTCTTGAATCTTGTTATTCAGAGCCCAACAATTGTCGGTGTCATGCCCTGGGCTGTTGGAGTGGTATGCACACTTGACGTTAGGATTGTACTTTGGAGAGGAAATGTTGATGTGTTGAGGAGGATCCCTCAAGGTAATCAGCTCTGCTTTCAACATGTGTTGCAATGCTTGTGACAATGGCATGTTGATCTTCGTAAACTGTCTTCGTGGCGTGTTCTGGTTACGCGCGTTGTCTCGTTGAGGTTGCGTCGGTGTAGGACTGGAGATCACGACTGCCCCCACATATTGAGTACGATCAGTTTTGACACGGCTTTTCTGACCATATACAGCATTGGCTTCTTTCTTACCAAAGGATCTCTTCGCAACATTTGAAGACGATTCCACCTGTATTTTTCCACTCTTGATTCCAGCTTCAATGCGTTCTCCTGTCAATATCAGCTCGATGAATCCGGCTGAAGAGTTTCCAATCAGGTGATTGAAGAATGGGTTTGTCAATGTTCCCATAAACATATCAACCAACTCCCTATTGGACAAGGGTGGTTGAACTCTGCCTGCTAGATCTCTCCATTTCTGAGCATATTCTTTGAACTTCTCTCCACGACCTATAGACATGCTCTGTAGTTGCATGCGGGTGGGTGCTAGTTCAGCATTGTACTGGTACTGCTTGCAGAAAGCATCTGCTAAGTCATTCCAGGTATGAATGTGGGTACTCTCTAGCTGATAATACCACTCCAACTGAGCTCCGGATAAACTCTCTTGGAAGTAATGGATCCATAGCTTCCGGTCATCAGTGTGAGGATGGATCTTCTGAACATAGGATTTCAAATGCAGTTTCAGACAAGAGATGCCATCATACTTGGCAAAAGTAGAAACCTTGAACTTGTAGGGAATTACCACACCAGGAACTAGACTTAGATCATCAAAATTCAGCCCGGACATCTTTAGATTTTCCACAGCATTCAAACGGTCTTCAAGTTGTTTGTATTTGTCATCCCCGAGAGAATACTGCTCGTTCTCATAGTCTTCTTCTCTCTTTTTAGACTCATGCTGGCTTCCTTCGTTGTTCTTGACACTTCCATCAGTTTCACCGCTCTTGTCTGAGAGTTCTATCTGGCTGACCACCCTAGGTCTGCCCTTATGACGTCTTCCCATGTTGAGGACACCGATGACCTTCTTCCTTCTGGTGATGAGCTTCTTTAGGTCCTTCTGGCCTTGGACCAAGTTGGTGAACATCTCCTGGAACTGAGCATTCTGAGCCTGGAGATCTTTGATAGTATGTTCAAGAGCCATTTCTGCTAAAATAAATAGCGAGAAAATAAGAAAACCGATCTTCAATGTACCTATTATGAAATGTCATGCCATGATATGGGATGTTTATGCAATGCAATGTTTTCAAGGACCTTAGGAATTTAAATTTGTTAAACAAGCACGAACAAACTTTTATTAGTTTTTCTTTTTCCTTTTTAAGTACAAAAGATTGTTTAGAAAATAAAAAAACAAAATCCTAAAGCTCTAAGTCTCCCACGGGCACTTCCTCTTGGTGTTGAAGTAGGCGTTGATGTTTCTCTCCTCGTGAAGTAGCTTGGTCAACTCTAGCACCTTCTTCTCGCTTGCATAACACTGAGCTTCAAACGTATCCCTTTCTTCTTTTAGCTGAACCCAAGATCTCTTCAGGTCTTCGAAATCAGTAGGCATGTCTGGATGGAGAATGGTATAAGGTTCGTCACCTATAGCAACAGGTTCCATACGTACTGGCTGAATAGCTGTAAACGGCATCATGAGGTTTTGAGCTCGAGCTCGCACCCATTTGAGGTAAGGTTCCCAAGGAATGGAATTTTTGTGTCCCAAAGTCTTGGTATCAGTCTTCTTTACCATGCCCCAAGCGTGCACAAATCTTCGACGGTAGTTTTGGCGATCGTTTTCATAGTCAAACACAATGTATTGAAGAAGCATATCACGAGGACCATCTCTTCGAGCATAACCAAACTGACGTAGAGCTAGAGAAGGTTTGTAAGTGATATCTCCCCTTATGCCAAGGATTGGTACGTTAGGGAATTCCCCACAACGCTCAATGTAGGTGAAGTCCTTTTGAGAGAAAAGACACCAACGGATATCTGAATGAGAGAGTGACATCAGCCTTTGAGACCACTTCAGTCTTTGCTCGTTCTTCATTACTGATTGAGGAAGGCGCGAAATAAACCACCTGGAAAGTAACGGTATGCAACACATGAGAGTTCCTTGTCTTTTGATGGTACGAGTGTGGAGAGAATGTAGAATATCCTCAAGTAAGGTAGGCACAGGATTACGAGTAAGGAATATCTTGATGGCGTTCACGTCTATGAACTGATCTGAATTAGGAAATAGCACCAAATCATAGATTAGTAAGGCCACAATGTCTTCAAATGCATGGAAACTCATAGCTTTAAGGAATTCTCGAGCTTTCTTTATCAGAAACTTAGCAAGAAAACCCTTAACTGTGCTTCTTTTTTCCCAATTGGCTTCAATGTCTGAGTGTTTTAGAGGTAATGCTGATGCGATGTCTTCATACTTCGGAGGTTTATCTAAACCGATGAATGGTATCTAATCAAGGATAGGTATCCCAAGTAGCTTAGAGAATTCCTCTAAGGAAGGAACCAATTAATAATTTGGGAATGTAAAGCAATGATGTTTCGGATCGAAGAACTGGAATAAGACGTGTATCATATCTTCTTCAAAGCCGAATGTAACTAAGTTAAGCAGATAACCATGTCTTTTGATGAACTGAGCATGATCGGGAATTTTTGAAATCAATTATTTGAGTTGAGAAGGTACACCCATGAAGTTGATTCAGATAGTCTTTCCGGAAGCCATAGTCCTACAAAATAGAGCAAAGATAAATCCCTAGGTCCTTGAAATAGTTAGAAACAATATGATGATGCAATGTTATGATGTCATGTTTAGGAAAATAGCAAGCACAAGTAAATCACACAATAGCCCTAGGTTTAAGGCTTGCATGAGGTATAAGTGACTACCCTACCAAAATTTGAGTGGGTTCATCCTGTCCTATAATAGTAACCGGGTTCTAGGAATGTCATATCATTGATCTTTCTCGTAGGCTTTATTTCAATACGACTACCAAGTGGTCGATCGAAACATCCCGAAAGTTGAATCTTAATGAGCGTAGCATCGAGTATCAACCAACCTTAGTCTACACCAAAGCCGACCATCTCACTACCTTCTAATGGCCAAGATGGGTCAATTAGGGTTCTAAAAGTTAAGTTAGTGCCGATGACACCACGCAGACCCCGAATACTTTTCTCAATTAGACATGAGGAGCATCGGGAAATCCAAAGTGTCGCACTAACGTAGCCATCATGTTGACCGTTTCGGTATAGTCCTAACGGTCGCGACGATTTATTGCTACTTACCTAAGGAAACCTGGATCCGGGTGTAGGATCCCCCACAAGTATAATACCCAAGAAACCCTTAAGATAAAGAATACAAGTCAAATAGAAAGTAGTAAAGTGATCTAAAAATCCCTAAGGTATTATCTCTTTAGAGGTGTCTCCCCAACAAAGTCGCCAGTTCTGTAATACGGTGGGAGAACTAACTTTGGATTGTTTTGCGTTTGATCGCAAATGTTGCGGATAGCAAGAGTTGCCACCGACTTTTCTTTTATCCAATTAAGGGAAGGTGAAAAGAACAGGAAAAGACCTTCGTTAGATTCTGAGTAAGGGAGGTGATTATGATAAGGGAAGGTATTAGCACCCTTTCCATCCGTAGTTATCTACGGGCTCTTAATTGCTCTAGCTCACTTTAAAATTTGCTTTCTGTGTGTGTGAAAATGTTTTGAAAAGGCATTTCGCTTTGAATTCGTAATGATTCACGCTGGAATGTATACGAAGTGTTTGGAAATGTTTCGTTTTGAAAAAGTGTTTTAACTTTATAAAAGTGTGAGGTGTGAAAAGATGTTTTGACAGAGCAAGCAATTAAGAGTCTATTACCTACTTAGAACGGTCATTTCCGTGTTATTTTACTTTCCTTTAGAATAACACTATCCATACCATTAGTTGGTAGGTAACCCTATTCGTTGGATGTAAAGGGACATTCGAAGGTTCATCGGATGGTCATAGAAGGCAACATGTAAGGATATCTTAGCATATCCATAGGGACGATCATCACTTTTTGTAGGCAACAATCGAGGGACGAGATCATATATTCGTAGGTAACATCGAGGGTCATCGAGGGACTATGATCTTTGTATCGAAGGGACTATGATGATATGTTTGTAAGCGTCTTAGCTAAGATATCCCTACGTTCGAGGGACATGACCATTATTCGTAAGGCAACGAGAGAGAATACTCTAGGGGGTGCATGTGTGAAGAGAGTGTGTCAAGTTCAGATATTTTATCTTGAAATTAAAAGTGATCTACGTTCATTTTATCTTGCCATACACACCTAGTTACTAGCAGTTTATATGGGTGCGGAAAATAAATTGCGGAAAGTAAAGTGCGAAAAGTAAATCCTACGCTATTACATGGCTTTGGGGTAGTTACATAATATAGGAGTGCGGAAAGTAAACCCTAATTAAGCTATTACATCCCAAGAGCAATTACATAATATTGGAAAAATAAATGCGGGAAAATTAACCTAACTATTACAACCTGGAAGTAGATACATAATAATCAGAAAAAGGAAACGGATTGCAAATATGAGAAATTATGTTAGTGAAAAAGAATTTTTGAGTTAGGAAAAAGTTTTTAAGGTTAGTAAACCTAATTAGATGAGAAAATAATTTTTGGGAATTTTCTGGATTGATTTTAGTAAGGAAAAACAATTAAAAGTCAATTTTCGGATTAATTAACAATTAATTAAAATATGCATGCAAAAAATAATTTTTTCATGTCAAAAATTAACTAAGTATTTTTTTGACCTAAATGCAAAAAGAAATAATTTTTTTGTGATTTTTTAATGCATTAGAAAATTATTTGAAAGGAAACTAAATTGAAAAGAAAATATGAAAAGAAAATAAGAAAAAGGTGTTAGTTTTGCAAGTGTTAAAAAATATATGCTGGAGCTAGGGATTGAACCCAAGCCCTCTCCTTCAACGCGCGCGCTGCTTACCACTGGACCAAGTTGCAGATCGTGTTAGTGGAATGAAACAAAAACATTATAAACGAATTAATTTTCTGAAAACTAATTTTAAAACACGCGCGAAGAACATCTTCTTCTTCGTTTGAATATTCAGACTTTTACCTACGGTTGCTGTTCGTAGCAACAGCCTATAGTGACGGCTTCGTCCGTCACTATATCACCTGCAAATTTTCAAAATCCATAATACGCAATATAAATTTATGAGGAACACATGGATCGACTGCTTTCATCCTGCTGAATATGAATATGTCCCTAGTTTTGGCCAATTTTTCCTAAATCGACGGATCCCAATTTGAAGCTTTGAAACCCTAACAATGACATCACGGTATTCCTGTGTTTAAACTCAAATTGATCTATACAGAAACATTCCAAACATCAAAACGAACAGGAATATGCAATCAAAATGTATTTATAATGCACGAAACATAGAAATCGAATTTGGATAAAAGTTGTGCAAACCGTCATCATGATTTCACGTTTTTGGGTGTTTTGTTGGTTTGTGAGTATCTGGATCGATTCAGAGCACCTCCGGGAATGTGCTGGAATGCTTAGAATCCCTTGAATTGGACAGAAACTATGGTTGTTGTTTGCTTGGAATGCACGAACTTTTTGATGCTTGGTAGGGTTCTTTGAGGCCAGAATTTCGTCCATTGTGCATGTAGTAACATCATGTATTTATAATAGAGTGAATTAGGTCAAAAATTTGTAAGAAAAATCAAGCCAATCAATGAGAAATTATTTGATTTGGAATCAAACCAAATATTTCCTTTTTGAGCCAATTTCAATCAAATCTCATTACCAATCATGATTATTTCGAAATAATCAGATTAAATGGCTTGCTTGGACCTCAAGGATGAGAGAAAATCCATCTTGCAATTAATTTTTGATTTTCTATCTTTTATTTTAATTAAATTGGTTTTAAATGATTAAAAATCCAAAATAAATAAAAAATAAAAGATAAATTCGTGGCCTTGGGCTTGGAGGTTCCAATTCAGCTAAGGAACATGTTTGAATCAAGAAAAGTTAGGCCCATTTGAAATTTTTTTGGTTTTCTCAAGTATTTCTCTTTGGGCACCTCCTCAAAAATGCTCAACTTGGACAAGGTGTATCTTGCTCAATTGTTAACATTTTTGGGTGTTCTTGGACTTTTTAGAAAGCTCAAGATGTCCTCTAAATAGTATTTTTGGTTTCATCTTCATTGGAGTTTCCATGCTCATGAACACTTCTTTTCAAAAAGATGACTTTTGTTGACTTTTAAATGGACCTGTAATGTTTTGATCCATAAGATCCAAATGAAGCATTTTCTGCCCAAGCTTGTGAGACATGAAGTTGTAGAGAATTGAATTCTCTTCAAAATGAGCTATGGTGGAAAATTTTCTGATAAAGTATGTGAAAGTTATGCCTGGTCAAAGTTCTGTTGACTTTTGTCTAAGAAAGCCCAATTTAGAAACTTTAACTTTTGATCAATTCTTGACTTTTCTTGATGAATCATGATCAACCCTTGATCAAATGATGAATATCACTTCAAAATATTGATGTTGACCAAAAACTATGAAGTTTGACTGTATGTTGACCACAGTTGACTTTTTGTCCAATAACTGATTTTCAACCATCTGAGCAATTGTCTGAGGAAACTTGACTTGTAAGGCTTGAAACTTGACATGGAGATTCTTTGAAGCATATGGTGAGGCATGATGACCACTTGAAGTGTTAGAGGCTCACCTTGATTTTAGAATGACCAAACCCTAGTTTGGGTTGATTGCTTATGGGAGGGTTTGTTTGGTCAACCCTTGTGAAATCCTTGAGTGTGAAATGTCTTGAGAAGTAGGAGGGAAATTTTTGGGGTATAACAGCTTGCTAGACAACTTTTGACAAAATCAAGGAGTACCTACAAGCACCTCCTATCCTGATGCCACAATTCAAAGGAAAACCTCTTATCATGTACTTAACCGTATTAGAGAACTCAATGGGGGTGTGTGTTGGGGAACATGACGAGTTTGGTCGAAAAGAGTATGCAATATACTACCTTAGCAAAAAGTTTACCGACTGTGAAACAAGATACTCACAGCTCAAGAAAACTTTTAGCGTTTTTCCTTAGGCTGCTCGCCAACTAAGACAGTATATGTTGACTCATACTACCTTGTTGATCTCTAAGATGGACTTGATAAAATACATATTCGAGAAGCCTGCTCTCTCCAGAAGAATAGCAAGATGGAAAATGATCTTGAACGAATACGATATCCAGTATACTATGCAGAAGGCAATCAAGGGAAGTGTGGTAGTTGATCATTTGGCTCATCAAGCCGTAGATGACTACCAATCTATGTATTTCGAGTTCCCAGACGAGGATATTATGTTAGTCACTGATTACGAGCAGCCTGGACCAGACGAAGGACCTGAGCCAGGATCCCGATGGGCCATGGTCTTTGATGGAGCCTCTAATGCACTTGGCAATGATATTGGTGCAATAATTACATCTCCTAAGGGTGGCAATACACCTTTCACCGCCAGGTTATGTTTCGACTGCACCAACAATATGGCTGAATACGAAGCGTGCATTATGGGTATCAAAGCTGCTATTGACTTGAGGATCAAATTCTTACAAGTATATGGAGACTCAACTTTGGTGATTAGTCAGATCAAAGGAGAATGGGACACGAAACATCCAAATCTCATTCCGTATCGAGAACATGTGTTGAATCTGATCCCCTGCTTCAAAGAAATCACTTTTGAACATATCCCACGAGAAGAGAATCAGTTGGAAGATGCGTTAGCTACCATGTCATCTATGTTTAAAGTCAGATGGGACAACGAAGCTCCTCAAATAACTATTGAAAGACTAGACGAACCGATATACTGTTGCGAACTTGATAGCGAAAGAGTAGAAGAGAAACCTTGGTTCTACGATGTGAAGAGGTACCTCGAGGCTCAAGAGTACCCTGAAGGGGCATCTGTCAATGATAAGAAATTCCTAAGAAGATTCGCCGCCAAGTTCTTTCTCAGTAACGACGTCTTATACAAACGCAATCATGACTTGGCCTTACTCCGATGTGTAGATTAGAAAACATCTGAACAAATTATGGAAGAGTTACATGAAGGCACATTCGGTACTTACTCCATTGGACATACAATGGCTAAGAAGATTCTGAGAGCAGGTTACTATCGGTCCACTATAAAAGCTGATTGTTATCGCTATGCTCGATCTTGTCACAAATGCCAAATATAGGCAGATAAAGTACACATCCCTCAAGTTCCTTTGAATGTTTTAACCACCTCGTGGCCTTTCATGATGTGGGGTATTGATATGATCGGATAAATCAAACCTACCACTTCTAATGGACACCATTTCATCCTCGTTGTTATCGATTACTTTACCAAGTGGGTAGAAGCAACCTCGTCCGCATCTGTTACCAAGAATGTCGTGGCCCGATTCATCAAACATAATCTCTTTTTCTAATAAGGCGTCCCCGAAAGGATTATCACAGACAATGGTACTAACCTCAACAACTAGATGATCACCGAACTATGCACACAGTTCAAGATAAAGCATTACAACTCTTCTCCATATCGGTCAAAGATGAATGGCGCAGTAGAAGCCGCCAACAAGAATCTTAAGAAGATTATACAGAAGATGACAGTGACTTATAAAGATTGGCATAAGATGTTGCCATTTTCTCTCCACGGTTATCGCACTTTAGTACGAACATCTACAGGGGCAATCCCTTTCTCTCTCGTAGATGGTATGGAAGCAGTTCTACCCATCGAGGTTCAGATACCCTCACTCAGAGTACTCAAGGACGCAGAGTTAGACGAAAACGAATGGGTCCAGACTCGACTTGACCAGATCAACTTGATCGATGAGAAATGACTCGTAGCGATCCGCCATAGACAAATGTATCAGAAACCCATGATCAAAGCCTTCAACAAGAAAGTCAAACACCGAGTGTATCAAGTTGGCGATCTAGTAGTCAAGCGCATCATCCTACCACAATGTGATCCTAGGGCAAAATGGACTCCCACCTACACGGGACCATTTGTAGTCAAGACAGTATTTTCTGGCGGAGCCACGATACTAAGCACTATGGATGGAGAAAACATCCCACACCCTGTGAATGCAAATATAGTCAAAAAATACTATGCATAAACGAGACCCGCTAGGTCGACTGGCCTAGAAACAATAAGGGCGTCCTGGCGAACTGAAAGGGTTCGCCAAAAGTTAGGGACATATATATAAAAAAATGTACACCTAGCAAGTCGAAAACCTGCAAAGGCGGCTTGGGCAAAAAAGGGTATCCCGGTAGACTTAAAACCCGAAAGGGCGGTATAGGAAAATGTTAGGGATTAAAGCGTACAACTATGTCTCTTCAAGATCATCTACTTACAGATTCAAGATTTAAATGGCGCAGATCAGTTCAATAATGTTCTTCTGGCATCGAGGAGATGAGATAGTCGAAAATATATGAGCAATATTAGAGTTGAAAGTCGACGAGATTGTTCCCACATAGCTTTTACTATTTTTCTAAAGTTTTTCGACAATTTCCTCTTACTAGGATATTTGTTTTTGTATACGAACTGCCTGTCTATAGGTCTCTTTTAAAAATTAATACAATCCTCATTTTCAAAGTCCAAACTTTTACTTTTATCTGTTTTGTTTGCATAAAGTCCAATGTATGCTTTGAATGATTATATGAATCTAACAATAAATATTTGTTCACAAATATATGAAAAGTGAACAGAAACAACAATTACTACAGACTCTAGGAATTGAGATGACAACTAAAGTCACCAACACATCCCCACGGAGTTATTTTCACAAAGGTATATTCCCACAAGAATAATATCCACAATCCCCACAGAGCCATCGCTCCCCTGACGGAGACAGATTTCCCAACAAGACTACTACTCTATCATTTCCTTTCAGTAGTATCCAACACTTCTACTCATCACAACAACATCATCACGTTAGTCCCCGAGCAGTGATCCTATCAACCCATCACATTAGTCCCCGAGCAGTGGTCCTATCAATATCATCACATTAGTCCCCGAGCAATGATCCTATCAACTCATCATGTTAGTCCCCGAGCAGTGATTGTATTAACACATCACATTAGTCCCCAAGCAGTGATCATCTACATCGTCATGTTAGTCCCCGAGAAGTGATCCTATCAATATAATTACATTAGTCCCCGAGTAATGATCCTATCAACATTATCACGTCAGCCCCTGAGCAGTGGTCCTATCAACATCATCATGTTAGTCCCCGAGCAGCGATCGTATACATTGTCACGTCAGTCCCCGTGTAGTGAACGTCAATTTTGTTACATTGGTCCTTGAGCAGTAACCAATCATCAATCAACTTATTATGTCAGTCTTCGAGCAGTAATAGGTTATTCAAGATCACAATATTCCCCAACAAGATTCATACACGAGATGCTCATCCCCAGCTGAGTATCTCTCAAAGACTATCATTCCCCAACAACATCAATATCCAGACCCAAAACTTGATCAGATAGTGCATCGAAGGAATCTAAATCTCTCTTATCCTCAGTTAGGATCCTCATCCCCAAGCAAAAACCAAATATCCTTAGTAGAACGTTCCTATCTTCTTCAAGACGAATATGTTTTGAAATACCGCAACATCTACATTCATACGTTATTCATAAAAGTCATAACATGTGCATATATCATTCACGAGCACTCTCATATACTCGCATGCATCATAATTTGCATAGAACTAACCATATCCTTTCAAGTTAAATTTCTCCAGCAGGTGGAAGTTATCTTCCAGACAGAAGGTCAAGGATTAATACCCGAAACAAGACGGGAAATCTATCTACAACCTGACGAATAATCATTTTAGATAAATCCAAGATGAAGGTTTATTCTGATTCTCTCTTACTCTAGATGGCATCTTTAAGCCCATCTGCGACTACACGTCGATATCTCTCCACCTCCAGAATGCTGCATATACGGTTAAAGATCATGGCATACTAGTAATCTCTTCCAAAGAGGAACATAAAGTCTAATGTACGACTCAATCCCCAACATTAGCTTATCCAGATGGCATCTATAAGCCCATTCCAGTGCATCGTCAACTGACAATCTCATTTCATACACCAGCGAGTGCAAATTTTAAGGTGTACTCGAGTGTTCAATCATCTTCTTCCTTCAGGTCACGAAAGGCAAGCAAACCAATCTAACCATTCAGGTAAAAGAAGATTGAACAGGGGAAACTGTTATACCCCAAAATTTTCCCTCCTATTTCTCAAGACAATCCCCATCTCCACACTCAAGAAGTTCTCAAAGGTTGACCAAATGAACCCTCTCCTAAGCAATTAACCCATAACTAGGGTTTTGATTCTCTCAAGTCAAAGATGAGTTCTATCACCTCAAGTGGTCATCATACCTTCTCATGTCTCAAGGGACCACCATGACAAGTGTCAAGCCTTACAGCCCAAGTTTGCACAGTCAATTACTCAGATGGGTGAAAATCAATGTATTGGACAAAAAGTCAACTATGGTCAACATACAGTCAAACTTCATCATTTTTGGTCAAAATCAATATTTTGAAGTTAAATTCATCATTTGATCAAGGGTTGATCATGATTCATCAAGAAAACTCAAGATTTGGTCAACAGTTAAAGTTTCCAAATTAGGGTTTTTGGACAAAAAGTCAACAGAACATTGACCAGGCATAACTTTCACATACTTTATTAGAAATTTTTCCACCAAAGCTCATTTTGAAGAGAATTAAATTCTCTACAACTTCATGTACCACAAGCTTTGGCCAAAAATGCTTCATTTGAGAGTTATGGATCAAGACATTATAGGTCCTTCTAAAAGTCAACAAAAAGTCATCTTTTTGAAAATAAGTATATATGAACATGGAAACTTCAATGAAGATTAAATTAAAAATAGTGTTTAGAGGATATCTTGAGCTTTCTAAAAAGTCCAAGAACACTTAAAAATGTTAAAAATTGAGCAAGATCCAACTTGTGCAAGTTTGGCATTTTTGAAAAGGTGCATGAAGGAAAATACTTAGCAAAATCAAATTTCTTCCAAATGGGCCTAAGATTTTGTGATCCAAACTTGTTCTTGAGATTATACATGACCTCCAAGACCAATTGCACACCTTCTTTATTTTTTATTTATTTATTTCGGGATGAAAAATCGATCAAGTTTCATTTTTATATCATTCAATTTGGTTGAGAAACGAAGATTCTAGCTTGGATTTGGTAATCTGAAAATCAAACAAGAAACCCAGGATTACGCGCGTGTTCTTGATGTTCTTCATTTTCAAATTTTTAAATGATCCAATCTTATATCAACGCGTGTTTTGAGTCCACTAACACTCCAGCGCATATGGTCTAGTGGTTGTCTGCTTGCCTTTAAGTCTTCTTGCCACGCGTCCCACCTCATGGTCATGGGTTCAACACCCATCAAGACCATTCTTTTTACAAACTTTCCATTTTTTTCATGTTTTTTCATCAAACTTTCACAATTTTTTTGACCAATAAAAACTTCTCATTTTGAGATGATTTTTTGGACACTTGTCAATAAATACATCTATTTTATGATAGTGCAAAAATTTTCAGAAAAAAACTTTCATCTGATTAAATTTTAATCGAGCCGAAAATGACGTTCTGAACACTTTTCAAACCTCCTTTTAAGGTGAATTTTTCAAGTTTTCGACTTCCGATTTTTTTAAAACTTCTCATAAATGAACTTAACATTTCAAGAACATTTCAAAAATCATTTTTCAAAACATTTCATCAAACTTGCATCTTTTACCATGATCGATCCGATTTAAAACGATAAAACTGATTTCGTTTCTTCTCGAATTTCTCGATCGATCATGGGCCACCCTTATGGTGTAAGTCCCAATCCTTTATGTACATATTTAGTTTTACTTGTACATACTCAAATTATCATTGTTAATATTCAAACGTAAACAAATTTCTTTCGTTTGTTTTCATTCGTTTGTCTATACGCCGAATCCATTGGTTCTAAAGGAAGAATTCTTCTGAGTAAAATTTCTTTTTGACCAATGGGCCTCCATCATGGTGTAAGTCCCATAACATTCTTTTATGTACATAATATTTCTTTGTACATATCAAACTTTTGTCAAATACTTTTTTTACAAAGTTTCATCTGTACATAATACAGATACTCCTTTTATACTCAAGTACAGACAAACTTCGATCGTTTGTTTTCACATCACTTGTGTATACTCAAACAAAATAGTCTTTTGTGTATATATTTTCTTTGTACATACCAAAATACTTTTCAAACAAACTTTTTATCTGTACATAACACAGATACTTCTTTTTCAAATACTTTTTATCTGTACATAATACAGATACCTTTTACAGATAAACTTCAATCAATCATTTCCGTTTCATCTGTATATTTTACACTGAATACCATTGCTATTGAAAGGAGCTTTATTCCCTGTGAAACTGCTTTCAAATCGATGGGCCTCCCTTATGGTGTAAGTCCCAACCCTCCTATGTACATCCATCTTTGTCTGTACATAAATAGCTCGTTTGTGTACATATTCATTTCCTTGTACACAGTACAAACTTATGAATAACCAAGTTACGCTCGTTTTAAACGTTCGTTTCACAGACACTTGTTTATATTTCATAAACTGCTGTAAATAAACATCATGCATTGTTTATATTTCCTTCATAAACTCCTGTGAATACATGTCACACACACACACACCTGTTTATACAAACCGTCTAATAATAACATAACAATTAGACTAATCAATAGGTTCCCAGAGTTTAGCCTCCGCTTGGGCTTCATACAAGATAACTCATCCCCAGTTGAGTTTAGCCTCTGCTTGGGCTTCATACAAGACAATCCATCCCCAGCATGAGTTAAACCTCCGCTTGGGCTTCATACAAAATATTTTATCTCCAACAGAGTTTAGCCTTCTCTTGGGCTTCGTACAAAGAAACTCTCCCCACAGAGTTTAGCCTCCGCTTAGGCTTCATATAAGACAAACACTCCCCTGTTGAGTCAGCCTCCTCTTAGGCTCCGTTCAAAAGAACTCCTCATTGAGCTTAGCCTTCTCTTGGGCATCATACAATGAAAGAGATAGGAAATCTCTTAACAGCCTCCTATTGGGCTTCCAATACAAAGAAACACCCGCGCTAAGATAGAACCCTGAAAGGATGGTTTCCCGGTGAAATCACTTTCAAATTCCCCAGAGAGTAAAATTTCCCGGTGAAATTGCTCTTATTCAGAAAAGGATGGTTTCTCGATGAAATCCCTTTCAAGCCAAAGCCAGCCATACCCTATAGCTTCCTCTTGAGCTTCATACAAGGACCCTCGATGACCCTCGGAATGCCTCCTCTTGGGCTAACAATACAAGGACCCACGGGCTTCTTAAAAGCATCCCTTAATCCAATCAACTTCTCCTTGAGATTTAGACATTTATCATCTCTATGGAAGAAGTATCTCATCTATCACATCACATACAGTCAAAAACTTTTCAAACTCTTTTCAAACTTCTTTTCAAAAACTATTTACATCTCTTAAAAGTAAGTGGTAACGCTTGTACACTCAAGCAAAACACCCAATGCTTACAGTTAAAAGATTCAATCATCATTTTTTCAAACATCTTTCTTAAACATGTAAGTGGTAACGCTTGTACACTCAAGCAAAACACCTAATACTTACGATGAAAGATTTCAAACAGTCAAACTTTTCAAAATGTATGTGATGAAATAGATTAGATACATTTTTCATTAAGATGACATTTGTCTGCTCTTACTAACATCCGTTGCTTTCCACTAGCATAAGTGGGAACTACGATTGCTCGACTTTCTCAACATCCTTTTGAGAATACGTAGGCACAAGGTCTCATCCCGCCGAGCAAATTTCTTTCTCTCTCGGACCAAACAAACCATAGAACCCTGAGATCCGAGCTACAAATGCTCGATTCCCACTAGGGATATGTATGTAAGATCCACGGATCTTTGCGAGCACAATAATAACAAAACCTAGAATCCCACATAATCTATTTCTTAAAATCCAAAGGAGAAACTTTCCCAATCATAGAAATAGCAATTAAAACACACAAACATATCAAACATATTCATATATAAAGCTATAGATAACTATATATATTTAGGGTGCTCCATCTATTCCCTTTATATAACAATCCCCTTACTCGAATCTCCCCGATGCGTTACGTCTAGTTTGCGCTAGTCGCGCATACCAATATCAATTGAGGGTATTTCACTTTCCCTTTTCATAATCATTAAATCATCTTTCTTGTGTTGAAAATAATAAAGCTTGATGCTCATGGTATCTTTATAAACAAATCAAAAGATTTAAATCGTTGCGTGCGAGAATCCGAACTCACGTTCGCATCCTCTAGCGTCACCTTTGAACAGGAAAAATGGCGACTCTGGGGAGTCTGTTGTAACTTTGACTTTTCAAAAAGAAAACGTTACTCTGCCCGAGAGCACCAAGCTTTTTGTTTTCAAAAGAAAAGAAAGGGATAAGCTTTTCATATTTTGCATATATCTGTTTTCTTTATTGCGTGTTTGCGATTTCACTTGATGGAAAGAAATCTAACCCGGATTTAAGAAACATTTTAAGATCTAGGTGGAGATATTAATCGTGAGCAGTTCAATGCTTTCAAGTTAATATTTCCAGCGATGGAGGTTGTCTTGAGGGTATTGTGTTTAGCAAGTAATTGAAGACGTATTTTGGGGAACTTAAGAAGTGAGTGGTCCAGAACACATAAACCATCCCGCCATTAGGATGTAGTGCGAGATTATTCGGTGTAAGCCTAGAGTAATTGTCATGCGATACTACGATCGCGAGTTTCTCTTGAAAATATTATTGGACCATCGGTATTCAACAAATCCAATAATGTTTTGAAGGGAGTGTTGAGCTGTATTATCGATAGAACCCGATTCACAGATGAATAAGCCCATAGAACTTAACCACGTTGATTCTTATCGTTGGCTTCATGCTTGTGACTTCGAACGCTTTCCCGTGTGTATAACTACTAACCATGTTTGCCGCATTCATGCATTCATTCATTCATTCAAAAACAAAAAAAAAAACTTCATTTCTCTTCCCATTTCCAAAGAATTTAGAGATTTTTTCTTTGTAAAATATTTTAGGTTAGAGTGATGGACGTCAGAGGAAGATTCACCAAGAGATACAGTTTTAGAATTCCTGATGTAGGAAAGTTAAAAGAGTTAGCATCCTTGGTAGAAGATCTCTCGGATTTCAGAAAACGCTATGGAACTCTTCTAACTCTTCTGAACGCTAACGTTGATGAAGGACTTCTCAAAACTTTCGTTCCCTACGATCCGATCTATCGTTTTACTTTCCCTGATTATCAGTTGATGCCTACTTTGGAAGAGTATGCACATATCCTAGGTATCTCAGTATCAGACAAAGTGCCTTTCAATGGTTTGGAAGCCATTCCTAAGACACCAGTCATTGCAGCAATGACTCACTTAAAGAAATCTGAGATAGACAAAACCTAACTACGGAGGAAAACTCTTAGGGTGACTTCAAAGTTCCTAATGGAGAAGGCTCTCAAATTCTCTGAAGCTGGTAGTATGGTAGCCTTTGAAGCTATTTTAGCTTTACTCCTCTATGGATTGGTGTTGTTTCCCAACATCCCAAATTTCGTTGATATCAACGCCATAAGGATCTTTCTGATTGGAAATCCCGTTCCCACCCTGCTTGGTGACACGTACGTCTCTATTGATCATAGGAATCGTCAAGGAGACGGAACTATCGTGTATTGTGTACCTCTGTTTTTCAAATGGATTGTCTCACACTTGCCTAAATCTCCTATCTTCCGCGAAAACAAAGACGAGTGGCATTGGTCCAGAAGACTCATGTCTCTTACAAGCACGATATCCATTGGTATACTTTGGCAAACAATGAGATGGAAATCATTGAGCTGTGGAGAATTTGCCAACGTACCTCTCATTGGTACGAAAGGAGGAATCAACTATAACCCATTCCTAGCGAGACGTCAACTCGGATACGCAAACTCTGGTAAACCTCTTGGATTTACAGTAGAAAGCTACTTCTACCATGAAGGGGAGGATTCCCAAGGATTGAAGGCTAGGATGATTAAAGCTTGGCATCACATCCGAAAGAAAGGAAAAGGTAAGGCAAAGAATTGTGTAGCCATGGAAACCTACACTTCTTGGGTAAAGAAAATAGCAAAGGAATTCCGAATGCCTTACGCTTATGAAGATCCCATGTTCTCAATCGCCTCCAAATCAACAAATTTTCCCGTCGAAACTATGGGAGAATACCAAGAAGCCTTGACCAAGATAAGGTTTGAGAAGGAAGCTTTGGAAAACAAATTCCTTAAGGCTAACCTTGAGAATGAGAAGCTCAAGAAGTAGGTCAAAGATCATGAAAAGACGCTTTATTTCCAGGATGAATGGCTCATGGAAAAAGATGAGGAGATTCGCCAGAAACATGACGCAATCAAGAAATTCATCAAAGAAAGAAAAGGAACGCCTGAAGATTTGATGAATAACAATCTTACTCCCAACGAGTGGAAAAGAGTCGTCAGCAAGCTAAAAGCCGAGAAAGCAGAACTAAAAGCTCGCTATGGAAAGGAATTCCTAAAGAGGAAGCTGCATCAAGCCTTTGGATCTTCATCAGACGAAGACGTTTGATTAGTTCAATTTAGTTTGTAATTTTATCATTTATTTTATCATTTGTGTGAGCAATGCTCCAAAAAAAAAACGATTGTTGTAATCTTCTTCCAATAATCAATAAAATTCGTGTTTTCCATCCAAATATTTGCCAAGAAATATCTCTTTTAGCATAAATTCTTTGGAAATTCCTCTTCTTTACAATCATATTCATGCATCATATCTTGCATTTACGTCTATTATCTAGATTCTCATTTTTCCAGTTGGAATCATTTTTCCAGATAGGAACAAATTGTCAAGCTGTCGCGTCTTAGAGTTTCTTGACTGCGTCCGCAGCCAACTCGAACGTACGATACTAGATCAAAAAGAAGAAAAGTAATGGAGAATTTTGAACAAGAGAATGCTGAACTTCGTAGTACAGTAACAACGCTACAAGAAGAAGTGGAAAGACTCACATCTTTGGTCAACTCACTTGCCACAGCGCAAAGTCAACAAGCAGCATCGAGTAGTCAAAACCAAATAGCAACTTCAGAGGATACTACTACTCCAATTTCAGCTGTCGCAGCCAGTAGTTCACCTTTCAGCATGCCAGAAGGCTATCCATGGGGAATGCCTTTCAACTTCGGCATCGGAGTTCGCCAACCGACTTCTCAAACAATCTCGCTTGACATACCTACTTTGCAGCAAAACTCTGCTTCACAGCGTGGAATAACTTTTCCACAAGTAACAATGTCGGTTTCTCAACCGATTATGTTGAACTCAGCTTCAGTAGTGCACACTACCACAGACGAAGAAGTTCATCACACTCCAGGAAATAACACGAACGCTCGTGGTTCAATGGAAAATCTCCAAGAACAACTCCTCAAAATGCAGCTTGAGATAAAAATGATTCAAGGGAAAGAATTGTTTGGGAAAAGCGCCCAGGATCTTTGATTAGTTCCTCGCGTAAAAATACCTGCGAAATTCAAAGTCCCTGACTTTGAAAAGTACAAAGGGAACTCTTGTCCTCAGAGTCATCTCACGATGTATGCCAGGAAAATGTCTACGTACAATGAGGATCATCAGCTGCTAATTCATTACTTCCAGGACAGTCTCACCGGTGCCGCATGAAGTGGTACATGGGTTTAGACAAAGACGAATATCCAAACATTCAACGACTTAGGTAAAGCCTTCAACAATATAAGGTCAACTTGGATATGGCTCTGATAGGGATCAACTTCGCTCCATGTCTCAAAAGGAAAGAGAGACATTTAAGGAATATCTGCGAACGATGGAGGAAATTGCTGCCCAAATTAACCCACCATTGGAAGAAAAGAGATGACTAAGGTGTTCTTGAATACTCTAAACTCATTCTACTATGAGCGAATGATCGCTAGTGCTCCGGAGATTTCAACGAAATGGTAAGCATGGAATGCGATTAGAAGAGGGTGTTGAACCGGACGTCTAACCAAGGAAGCGAGGATCTTCTAGTAATACCAAGAAAATTGGAACCGTTTTCCAAGGAAAAAGATCATGGCGTAGGAATGGTATCCCAGGAAACCACGTAAGAATGTCATCCAACAACGACGGTGGCGCCATAGCACCCTCTGTTAACACAACTCAAACACGGAATTGCTCCGCAATTTCAACAAAATCAACAAACTCAACAGCCTCGTCAACAGGCTCAGCAGTTTCACAACCAAAACCGTACGCCTCGGGTCACTCAGTTCGACCCAATTCCCATGACGTACGCAGAACTTTACCCGGCGCTAATAGAAAGAAACCTGATACAGACAAGGTCACCACCTTCGGTTCCTGAGAAGTTGCCATGGTGGTACAAAACCGACGTATCTTTCCCTTTCCACCAAGGGGCACCAGGCCATGACCTCGAACATTGCATAGCATTAAAGGCAGAAGTACAGAAGTTAGTAAGGTCTAATCTTCTTTCCTTCAAGAATACGAGCCCAAACGTGCAAGCTAATCCGCTTCCCAGTCACAGCGGACATTCAGTAAATCTAATGCTAAGGAATACAGACAGGTACCTTGTCACAGACGTAAACTTAGTCAGAGGAAACTTGGTGCATCTTCATGAAGCATACAGTACCATGAGCACCTTCACTAAGCATGATTACGCAGCTTGCCGCATCTGCTCCCAGAATATCCATGGATGTCCCACCATAAGAGCAGATATCCATCATTTGTTAGACATTGGTGACCTACAAGTTTACAAAAATAGAGACGACCATGACGTAAATACAATAGGGCACTTTCCGCATGAGCTTTTAGTCTCAGATATCAACTCGGAAAATCCCGAAGTAAACGTTGTGATCCCTTGTTTCAACATACCCGAGCACCTGGAGATCGCATACAATGGTTCCAGCATTCCAACATCTCCTTTGGTAATTTGCCCACCTGGTCCTGTTCCATACAGCTCTACCAAAGCAATTCCTTACCAGTACAATGCAACCTTGATAGAAGATGGGAAGGAGAAACCCCTGCCTACACTTCCAGCTAATATCAATATAGCAGAAATCGGACGAGTAACGAGAAGTGGACGAGTTCACGCTCCACTAGCACCAAAATCGCCTTCAATTCCTGTTGTTAAACAGAACCCAGTTAGCATATTTGCTGAGAATCCTGCAACGATTCCCATTGCTAACCCAAGCACAAATATTGTTTCTACTGATGGAACCAATATCAACTCAGACTTTGAAGAAATACTAAAACTAATCAAGAAAAGCGAGTATCAAGTCGTAGATCAACTGATGCAGACTCCCTCAAAGATTTCAATACTGTCTTTACTCCTTAACTCTGAAGCTCACCGAGAAGCTTTGATGAGAGTATTAGACCAGGCTTATGTGGATCACGATGTGACTACAGACCAATTTGGAGGGATCGTTTCCAACATAACAGCCTGCAACAATCTGAGTTTTAGTGACGAAGAACTTCCGGAAGAAGGGAAAGATCACAACTTGGCCTTGCACATCTCAATGATTTGCCAGTCAGATTCCCTGTCCAATGTATTGGTGGATACGGGTTCGTCTTTAAATATGATGCCAAAAACGACGCTTGCTCGTTTAGCTTACAAAGGAACGCCAATGAAGTTCAACGATATAGTAGTAAGAGCCTTCGATGGATCGAGAAAGTCAGTTATTGGGGAAGTTGATCTCCCGATGACAATTGGCCCTCACACTTTCAAAATTACTTTCCCAAGTCATGGACGTACCAGCTGTGTACAGTTGCTTGCTAGGAAGACCTTGGATCCACGATGCAGGAGCAGTAACTTCTACTCTCCATCAGAAATTAAAATTCACAGTAAATGGAAAGTTGGTGACCATCAGTGGTGAACAAGCTTTACTTGTAAGTCATCTGTCTAGTTTCTCCTTCATCACTGCCAATGACATTGAAGCGCCGCATTTCCCAGAAAATCCGTTAGAAGATGAATCTACTAAAAACAAATCATCTATCTCTTCGTATAAAGAAGCGGCACAAATGGTGAAAGATGGCAATACTCAAGGATGGGGACAAGTAATTAAACCTGTCAACAACGGAACAAAAGCTGGACTCGGGTTCACACCTGTATTCTCTCAGAACGAACCAAAAGAGGAAGCACTTCCCCCGATCAAGGAAGTATTTCACAGTGGAGGTTTCTTAAACCCTGTTCCACAAGAAGTCAATGTTGTAACCATAGAAGAGGAGGAAGACAATCTATCCGAATCTGAAGAGTGGAGCACTTACTTGAATAGCCCTGAATATGTGTCTCAGGAGGAATCATATGCACCGACTGATCAATTCAAAGACATGTCCTTGCAGCAACATGAAAATCCACCAGTCCCTGCTGAAATTTGGGATACCTTGGGAGAACCAAGTGGCAAATACGACTACATGGTGAAATACACTGCGCCAGAAAGCTCGAAAATCCGGATCGAAGATATCCAACCCACAGGATGGGGTGATGACTTTGAATACCCTAGTCAACCAGAGGAGGAATACTCGTCTTCTCAAACTAATCAGCAGATCGAGATCCCAAATGAAGATCTCTGCTTCAACACTTCTGTGGAATTCACCAAACCAGATCCTGGTTATCACTACATCAACATGCTCACTGAAGATCAAGAGTACGACTCGGGATACGATCTAGAAAGTGTTGCCGACAACGAGTCTCTTCACTCGGAAGACTGGAAGGAACATCCCCCAGTATTCGACACAGAGATCAACAGGAAGTACAAATGCTATATCTCATACTTCCCGATCTGTTAATCAAGAAGATCGCTTTAGCAGCACAAAAGGCAAGGGCCATCGTCCAGAATCTTCAAAGCCTGCTCAGCCAGCAACCAAAGTCTACTCAAGGGTTAAACCAAGCGAGAAATTACCCGAGTACCTCGACTTCCAAGGAGTTCGTCACTACTGGAAACCTGTTGAAGTTAGGACTAATGTTCATAGCTCTAAGTAGTTTATTTTTTTGCTTTTTGTTTTGAACTCTCGCTTCGCCCAAAGCGAAGAGATGTTTTATAGGGCTTTAGCTTTTAAATAATTTCTCTTTGTCTTGCCCAAGACGAATGACTTTGTATTTTAGGGCCCTGTTCATATTGTGAAACATAAATAAAACGCGTTATTTTGTTTCCACACTTTGTGTTTATTTTCATTTTTACCCTTTTCTGGAAATGATAATCCTAAAAAACACAGTAAAAAAAAAATCTTCAAAAAAAAAATCAATCAAAAAAAATCATAATAAAATCTGCATACACTTTCAAAAATAAAAAATAAAAAAAACCTTTTTTAATCAAACATAAATCGAAAATGCAGATTAAACAGATGGACAAAACCATTGAAAGCAATAACTCTACGCTCTTTCTCAACTTTGAAATCCCCTGTGAATTCGCTGAAAAAAGAAGTTGAAGGAGAGATCCCGGATGAAATTTCTAGACTACTAAGGCACGAGGAAAGGATCATTCAGCCTCATAAAGAACCTCTAGAAGCAATCAACTTGGGTTCTGAGGAAGATAAAAAAGAAGTGAATATTGGAGCTTCACTCGACATCAAACGATTCCTTCACACACGAGAGTACCCACTCGGGGCATCGTACAAGGATAAGAAAACTCTAAGGAGGCTTTCTAGAAACTTCTTCCTCAATGAAGATGTGCTATACAAAAGAAACTTCGATATGGTTCTACTCAGATGTGTCGACAGGCAAGAAGCAGACACGATCATCCATGAAGTACATGAAGGGTCCTTTGGAACTCATTCAAATGGGCATGCAATGTCCAGAAAGATTTTAAGAGCAGGATACTATTGGATAACGTTAAAAGATGGGCATGCAAACACGTCAAAAGATGTCACAAGTGCCAGATCTACGCAGATAAGATCCATGTGCCTCCGACTCTACTCAACGTTCTCTCCTCTCCATGGCCTTTCTCCATGTGGGGCATTGACATGATTGGAATGATTGAACCAAAAACGTCCAACGGACATCGCTTCATTCTAGTGGCTATTGATTACTTCACCAAATGGGTCGAAGCAGCATCCTACGCCAACGTTACCAGACAAGTGGTTGTGAGGTTCATCAAGAACAACCTCATTTGCCGATATGGAGTTCCGAGCAAGATCATTACAGACAATGGATCTAACTTGAACAACAAAATGATGAAAGAACTGTGTGAGGAATTCAAGATCAAGCATCACAACTCGTCTCCTTACCGACCAAAGATGAACGGCGCCGTTGAAGCTGCCAACAAGAACATCAAAAAGATCGTCCAGAAAATGGTCATCACTTACAAAGATTGGCACGAAATGCTGCCATTTGCTCTGCATGGATATCGTACTTCAGTACGCACTTCAACAGGGGCAACTCCTTTTTCTCTAGTATACGGCATGGAAGAAGTGCTCCCCGTAGAAGTTGAGATCCCATCAATGAGAGTTCTCATGGAAACTAAGCTATCTGAGGCCGAATGGTGTCAAAGCAGATACGACCAACTGAACTTAATCGAAGAAAAAGCGACCGCTCGTGTCACGGACAACTCTATCAAAGAAGAATGAAGAAAGCTTTCGACAAAAGGTCCGACCTCGTGAATTCCGAGAAGACCTCGTGCTTAAAAAGATTACATCTTTTCAACGATTCTAGGGAAAATGGACTCCTAATTACGAAGGCCCATACATTGTCAAAAGAAGCTTTTCGGCGGTGCTATGACTCTCACAACCATGGACGGTGACGAACTCCGCATCTGTGAATCTTGACGATCAAGAAATACTTTGTCTAAAAAAAACAAAAGAACATTTCGGTAAGTCGAAACCCGAAAAGGCGGCTTAGGCAACAAAAGAGCGTCTCGGTGGATTGAAAACCTGAAAAGGCGATCCAGGCAAAAATTAGAGACAATAAACAGAAATTATCCTGATAGATTGAAAACCTGAAAAGGCGATCTAGGCAAAAACAAGGATACAAAAAGGACAAAGTAACTGCAGTCAGTCTGTATTTTGTCCACATGAAGAATCTTCCATCGACGGATCTTCAATCAACTTTTCTAAAGCAACAAGCACAGTTGGAATTCAAAGTTGTTAGGGATAGTAGCGGTTATTTGCTTTCAATGTAGCCTTTTCCCAATAAATTATCATTTCCAACTTTTGTAAATAGTCCATGGAATCACGCCTTTGGCTGATTACCATTCTATCAATAAATTTGAGCCTTGTGCCTTTTGTTTGCAATTCCTACTTTATTCTGTTTTGCAAAATAACGCTTTTTATTTGTGAAAATCACTTTTGAAACTAAAATGTTTTAAATGAATTTTTACTTCAAAATTTTGAAACAAAAGCAAAATTTTCCTTTGAACTATGGACACGGAAATAACTTCAACAGTTTCTCCATGAGTGTTTTGATCTCCGAAGGATAACGAATCTACATGATCTTCTCCTCGGAAATCATCAAAGGATGGTATTCTTATTCCAAAAAAAGAGTCCCCGACTGAGTTGCCAATGAAATGCCTTTCTCTGAAAGTTTAAAGCCTGCAACTCAAATTCTTCATTAGTGAACATCTGCACCATTTGTTGCAATTTTCACCAAGTATTTGTTCGAACTGTGACGCGGTCCTTTTCCCAAATATCGCTTTAAGTGTCTTTGTCAAGTATTGTTAGCATGCATATAACATTCATGACATTCATACATAATAGCATCATTCATTTGCATTTTTTGCATCTCTAAAAAATGTTTGCTTCCAAATCACTGGTATAAATCATACTTACTCATACGAGTACAAGTCAGTCCCCAGTAGAATATCTCCAAACAGAAAAGATACATTTTTCCTTTTTCCCCGGCGGAGTCCCCAAACAGAAAAATACATTTTCTTCTCTCTACCACATTCGCCAGCTGAGATTATCCCTCATTGGGAACAATGTCTTGATTAACTTCTTTCTTTCCAGTTCATTCCTGGATAGAACACTGTCTGTTATTCACAAAGCTGAGTACACAGCAACCTCATTCCTTCAAAGATTTACCTTGTTATAGTTATCACTTCGCTGATAATTGGTAACATCTTCAGAATTCATTACCATAAACTATCACAGAGCTGATAATTGGTAATATCATTTCCACTTACCTTAAACATTGTCACAACGCTGGCAGAAGGTAATCTTTTTGTTTCCCAAAACGAAACAAATGTTCACATATTCTGTGAATCATTCTTTCCCCAGCAGGGACGTATTCACAAAATTCTCTTCACTGTGTCATTTCTTTGATATCCTTTGGGTAAAACTTTTGCAATCATTTTGCATCATCCGCATCTTTTGGTATCTTAGGTCCAAATTTTGCGTATTCTGATATTTAAGTCTCTTTACACCTATCAAAACGAAGATATTCATCTTCTCCTCTCAGGTTAAAGAAACTTAAATAGGGGCATCTGTCATACCCCAAATTTTGACATAATATACCACCTTACATTTGCATTATTGTATGACTAACAGTTCAAACAGCATTAATCGGGTATAGCACTCACAGGTCAAAATTAGGGTTTCATCAGATTTTCATCTGATTCAAGAGCTAACCAATCAGGGTTTGAGATTTTCTCATCTTATTTGATCTATCTTGATCAAATCATCAACCTCCAATCCTCAGATATCAAATTATCTCACAGATCAATCGAGGATCGACCAATTAGGGTTTTGATCGGGCATGAGAATTCTCTGACTTTTTGAACAAGAAATGAGTTTTTTGGATAGAGATTGGTCATTATATATTAGATACAACATCTTGACCTAATTTCTGGATTCAAAACATCACAGAGGTTCCCAGACGTCATCGGTCAATTTCAGAAACGTCTGATGAAATTTCATCTGCACAGAAAAGTCAAACTTTGACTTTTGGTCAAATTTTTCAAAACAAAACTTTTTCCATCATCAAAATACTTCACATGATCCATCATGATCATAAAAAATCAAAGAATTTGGAAAAGTCAACAAAAAGTCAAAAGTTTTCATACTTGGAAATTTTTCTAAGTGTTGAAATTTCTTATTTTTTTCAAACTTCAAGCCATTTTTTCACCTAGTTCCAATTTGAATTTGAAAAAACTCAAAACATGAAAGTTGTAGCTTGTGGAAAAATCTTTCCAAAATATCCAAAAACTCTCAAATCCATGGAGTCTAGCTATGCTTTTGAAATTGAAACATAAGACTCCATGAAACTTGATTTTCAAAGATCAAAATATCAAATTATAGGTCATTTTTGTGTTTCTTCATCTAGAAGCTTTCTAACCTTGCCAAGTGGATTGATGAACTGATAAATATCAGCTTGGAAGTAATGATTGAGGATAGGATCAAATTGAGGATTTTCACACATGGTGAAAAAAGGAAGTTTCCTTTTCCTTTACAAATGACAATCTTGCCCTCTAAGTCATCCTTGAATCACCAAATGCCATGGACACTTGCCTAACATTTCAGAACCTATTTGCCTATAAATTGGTCACATTTCAAGTCCAAATTGACACCAAAGCTTCACAAATACATGCTTTCCTTCCACTTTCTTCAAATTCAAGTATTATAGTTCAATTTGCCAAACATTGCAATTTTCAAATTTAGCAAGAACTATGATATTCTTTGGTGTCTAACATGTCATAATGTCTATATGGAATCTATTTGAACATTAAAATCAACATGAACTAAGCTAAAAATCAGTTTTCATTTTCCACACTTTCCAAACTTCAAAACTGCCATAGCCATCGAATTTTGAGTTTGGTGTGAGCAAGTTGAGTTCTGATCATTTGAACATCATCACCATACCTCATGTACATGATCCAGATCAAGAACAACAACCTGTAACACCTTTAACACGATTTCCAGTTTCCATTTTTGAGTGTATGCAGGTGAACTTGGATAGCACGATCCAGCCTGATTCAAGGAGTGCAGAGCATCCTCATAGCTTCCACATAGGCCGTTGAAGCTCACACAATCCTCAAACAAGTTCTGGAAACGCGTTTGCATCAAATTCGATTCTCACTTTCACAGGTAAGAACACGAAACTGATTCTCATAATTCTTTGAACTTAAACAAAAAAGCTCTTGGCCATTCTTTTTCTGCACATCTAACGACCATTAACCCTAAAAAAAATCAAACAATCATCAACTACACATCATTTAATTTAAGATTTTCAGTTTAGGGTTCGTCGTGTTCTTCAAAACCTAAATTGTTCTGGGCTAAATATAAATGAAATTAACAACCATGTTCATGTTCGGGATTAAAAATCGATCAAGTTTCATTTTTATATCATTCAATTTGGTTGAGAAACGAAGATTCTAGCTTGGATTTGGTAATCTGAAAATCAAACAAGAAACCCAGGATTACGCGCGTGTTCTTGATGTTCTTCATTTTCAAATTTTTAAATGATCCAATCTTATATCAACGCGTGTTTTGAGTCCACTAACACTCCAGCGCATATGGTCTAGTGGTTGTCTGCTTGCCTTTAAGTCTTCTTGTCACGCGTCCCACCTCATGGTCATGGGTTCAACACCCATCAAGACCATTCTTTTTACAAACTTTCCATTTTTTTCATGTTTTTTCATCAAACTTTCACAATTTTTTTGACCAATCAAAACTTCTCATTTTGAGATGATTTTTTGGACACTTGTCAATAAATACATCTATTTTATGATAGTGCAAAAATTTTCAGAAAAAAACTTTCATCTGATTAAATTTTAATCGAGCCGAAAACGACGTTCTGAACACTTTTCAAACCTCCTTTTAAGGTGAATTTTTCAAGTTTTCGACTTCCGATTTTTTTAAAATTTGTCATAAATGAACTTAACATTTCAAAAACATTTCAAAAACATTTCAAAAATCATTTTTCAAAACATTTCATCAAACTTGCATCTTTTACCATGATCGATCCGATTTAAAACGATAAAACTGATTTCGTTTCTTCTCGAATTTCTCGATCGATCATGGGCCACCCTTATGGTGTAAGTCCCAATCCTTTATGTACATATTTAGTTTTACTTGTACATACTCAAATTATCATTGTTAATATTCAAACGTAAACAAATTTCTTTCGTTTGTTTTCATTCGTTTGTCTATACGCCGAATCCATTGGTTCTAAAGGAAGAATTCTTCTGAGTAAAATTTCTTTTTGACCAATGGGCCTCCATCATGGTGTAAGTCCCATAACATTCTTTTATGTACATAATATTTCTTTGTACATATCAAACTTTTGTCAAATACTTTTTTTACAAAGTTTCATCTGTACATAATACAGATACTCCTTTTGTACTCAAGTACAGACAAACTTCGATCGTTTGTTTTCACATCACTTGTGTATACTCAAACAAAATAGTCTTTTGTGTATATATTTTCTTTGTACATACCAAAATACTTTTCAAACAAACTTTTTATCTGTACATAACACAGATACTTCTTTTTCAAATACTTTTTATCTGTACATAATACAGATACCTTTTACAGATAAACTTCAATCAATCATTTCCGTTTCATCTGTATATTTTACACTGAATACCATTGCTATTGAAAGGAGCTTTATTCCCTGTGAAACTGCTTTCAAATCGATGGGCCTCCCTTATGGTGTAAGTCCCAACCCTCCTATGTACATCCATCTTTGTCTGTACATAAATAGCTCGTTCGTGTACATATTCATTTCCTTGTACACAGTACAAACTTATGAATAACCAAGTTACGCTCGTTTTAAACGTTCGTTTCACAGACACTTGTTTATATTTCATAAACTGCTGTAAATAAACATCATGCATTGTTTATATTTCCTTCATAAACTCCTGTGAATACATGTCACACACACACACACCTGTTTATACAAACCGTCTAATAATAACATAACAATTAGACTAATCAATAGGTTCCCAGAGTTTAGCCTCCGCTTGGGCTTCATACAAGATAACTCATCCCCAGTTGAGTTTAGCCTCTTCTTGGGCTTCATACAAGACAATCCACCCCCAACATGAGTTAAACCTCCGCTTGGGCTTCATACAAAATATTTTATCTCCAACAGAGTTTAGCCTTCTTGGCTTCACAAAGAAACTCTCCCCACAGAGTTTAGCCTCCGCTTAGGCTTCATATAAGACAAACACTCCCCTGTTGAGTCAGCCTCCTCTTGGGCTCCGTTCAAAAGAACTCCTCATTGAGCTTAGCCTTCTCTTGGGCATCATACAATGAAAGAGATAGGAAATCTCTTGACCTCTATTGGGCTTCCAATACAAAGAATCACCAGCTAAGATAGAACCCTGAAAGGATGGTTTCCCGGTGAAATCACTTTCAAATTCCCCAGAGAGTAAAATTTCCCGGTGAAATTGCTCTTATTCAGAAAAGGATGGTTTCTCGATGAAATCCCTTTCAAGCCAAAGCCAGCCATACCCTATAGCTTCCTCTTGAGCTTCATACAAGGACCCTCGATGACCGGAATGCCTCCTCTTGGGCTAACAATACAAGGACCCACGGGCTTCTTAAAAGCATCCCTTAATCCAATCAACTTCTCCTTGAGATTTAGACATTTATCATCTCTATGGAAGAAGTATCTCATCTATCACATCACATACAGTCAAAAACTTTTCAAACTCTTTTCAAACTTCTTTTCAAAAACTATTTACATCTCTTAAAAGTAAGTGGTAACGCTTGTACACTCAAGCAAAACACCCAATGCTTACAGTTAAAAGATTCAATCATCATTTTTTCAAACATCTTTCTTAAACATGTAAGTGGTAACGCTTGTACACTCAAGCAAAACACCTAATACTTACGATGAAAGATTTCAAACAGTCAAACTTTTCAAAATGTATGTGATGAAATAGATTAGATACATTTTTCATTAAGATGACATTTGTCTGTCTCTTACTAACATCCCGTTGCTTTCCACTAGCATAAGTGGGAACTACGATTGCTCTGACTTTCTCAACATCCTTTTGAGAATACGTAGGCACAAGGTCTCATCCCTGCCGAGCAAATTTCTTTCTCTCTCAGACCAAACAAACCATAGAACCCTGTAGATCCGAGCTACAAATGCTCGATTCCCACTAGGGGATATGTATGCGTAAGATCCACGATCTTTGCGAGCACAATAATAACAAAACCTAGAATCCCACATAATCATGTTTCTTAAAATCCAAAGGAGAAACTTTCCCAATCATAGAAATAGCAATTAAAACACACAAACATATCAAACATATTCATATATAAAAGCTATAGATAACTATATATATTTAGGGTGCTCCATCTATTCCCTTTATATAACAATCCCCTTACTCGAATCTCCCCAATACGTCTAGTTTGCGCTAACACGATACCAATATCAATTGAGGGTATTTCAGCTTTCCCCTTTTCATAATCATTAAATCATCTTTCTTGTGTTGAAAATAATAAAGCTTGATGCTCGCGGTATCTTTATAAACAAATCAAAAGATTTAAATCGTTGCGTGCCAGAGAATCCGAACTCATGTTCACATCCTCTAGCGCGTCACCTTTTAACGCGAACACCATGTAATAGCGTAAGACTTTACTTTCCGCACTTTACTTTTCTGTACATATTAACTGCTTAATTGTTAGTAACTAGGGTTTGTATGGCAAGATAAAATCAACCCTTAGATCACCCTAATTCAAGACTAATATATCTAAACTTAACACACTCTTTCACACTTGCACCCTCCTTAGGGTATCCTCTCTTGTTGCCTTTAGAAAACAATGATCATGTCCCTCGAACATAGGGGTACCATTAGCAAAGACGCTTATGAATAACATCATCATAGTTCCTTCGATATAAAGATCATAGTCCCTCGATGACCCATGATGTTGCCTGAGAATATATAATCTCGTCCCTCGATTGTTGCCTACGAATAAGTGATGATCGTCTTTTCGAATTCCGAAGTATCCTTACATGTTGCCTTCTATGACCATACGATGACCTACGATTGTCCCTTCACATCCAACGGATAAAGTTACCTATCAACTAATTGTATGGATAGCCTTATTCTAAAGGAGAAAGGAAAATAACATGAAAACGACCATTCTGAGTAGGTAAATAAGACTCTATTGTTTGCTCCAATCAAAATGCTCTTCACACCTCACACTTTTCAAAAAAAATATTTTCTAACACTATCCAAACAAATATTTCCGAACACTTCGTATACATTTCAACGAGAATCATTACAAAGACAAAGCAAAATATCTTTTCAAATACTTTTCAAACTACACAAACACAGAAAGAAAATTTTCAAAGTGAGCTAAGCAACTAAGAGCCCATAGATAACTACGGATGGAAAGGGTGCTAATACCTTTGTTCGCGGTAAAAAGTGACAAACGAGGGAATCGAATCAGAATTCGAAACTCTAGCTCCAAACGATTTATTCTTTTAATTTTTTTGTTTTAAAAGATGCCGCAAGCACCAAGCTTTATTGTTTCCAAACAAGAAAAGAAGATGGAAAAGGGGAAAGCTAAAATACCCTAAATATGACATGCGATGCGACTAGCGTGAACTAGACGCAACGCAATGGGGAGAGTCCAGGGTTGGTTATATAAAGGGAAGATATTAGCACCCTATATTTCTATAGTTTTCTATAGGAACTTTTTTATGCATATTTTGTATGTTTGTGTGTTTTATTTGCTACTCTATTTCGGGAAAGTTTCTCCTTTGGGATTTAAGAAAGGTAGGTTAGGCATGAACCTATGTTTTGTTATAATTATTATGCTCTCAAAGATCATTGGGATCCTCTGAATACATATCCCCTAGTAGGAATCAAAGCATCTGTAGCTCGGATCTAAGGGAACTAAGGTTTGTTTGGTTTGGGGGAGAAAGAAGTATGCTCGCCAAGGGTGATACCTTGTGCCTACGTATTCTCAAAGGGAGGTTGAGAAAGTCAGAGCAATCGTAGTTCCCACTTATGCTAGTAGTGGAAGCAAAGGGTGATTTTATTAAGAGAAAAATAGAAATGTCATCTTAATGAAAAATTTATCTAATCTATTTCATCACATACATTTTTGAAAGTCGATTGATTAAATCTTTCACTGTAAGCATTGGGTGTTTTGCTTGAGTGTACAAGCATTACCACTTTACAAGTTAAGAAAGATATTTGAAAAATGTTTGAATCTTTCATTATAAGCATTGGGCGTTTTGCTTTAGTGTACAAGCGTTGCCACTTACAAATAAAAGATGTTTTGTTTTGAAAAAGTGTTTGAAAAGTGTTGATTAGTATGTGATCCTATAGATGAAATACTTTTTCCATAGAGATGATACATGTCTAAATATCTAGGAGAAATTAATTATTGATAGGGGGATGCTTTTTAAGAAGCCCAGGGGTCCTTGTATTGTAAGCCCAAGAGGAGGCATTCCGAGGGACATCGAGGGTCATACTCTTAGGATTCAAGAGTGATTTCACCGAGAAATCATACTCTTCGGGTTCTATCCGAGTGAAGGTGATTATTTGTATTGGAAGCCCAATAGGAGACTATTAGAGATTTCCAGATCTCTTTCTTGTATGATGCCCAAGAGAAGGCTAAACTCAATGAGAGAGTTCTTTTGTACGAAGCCCAAGAGGAGGCTAACTCAACAGGGGAGTTCTTTTGTACGAAGCCCAAGGGGAGGCTAACTCAACAAATGAGTTATCTTGTACAAATCCCAAGAGGAGGCTATGGAGGACCTAGTTGTTAGTTGTTGTGTTATAAATGAATAAGTATATATCACAAAGTGTGTGTGCATTCACAGGAGTTTATGAATGAAATATATAAACAAGTGTATAAAACAAGCAATTAAAGCAAGTGTAACATGAATATATACAAATGATGTGTGAAAATATCAACAAGTGTTTTAAAACGAGCAGATATATATAAAGGAGTTGGGACTTACACCTTAAGGGAGGCCCATTGGTTTAAGAGTTGTTTCACCGGGAACAATGCTCCTCTTAATACCAATGGAATCAGTGCATAAACAAGCGGATAAAAATTAGCTGAACGAAGCTAATTGTACTTGAATATTTGCAAGGATGATTGAATATGTACAAGGAATTGAATATGTACACAAAAAGGGTGGATATGTACAAGGAAATAAATATGTACGTAAAAAGGGTTGGGACTTACACCGTAAGGGAGGCCCATGATCAATTTGATTGTGAATTCGAAAGAATTTCGAAGAAAAACCTAGTTCGGTTTGTATTTTCAAAAATTAATGGAATCGATCATGGAAAAGAGGTGTGTAAGTTTAAAATGTTTTGAAATGATTTTTAAAAGTGAAAGATATTCACAAGAAGTTTTGAAAAATATTAGGTTTAAAAATCGGAAAGAAAAATTTTTTGAAAAGTTTTTAAAACACTTAAAAACGTCTTTTTTAAACCTAATAAAAATATATCAAAAGAAAATATTTTTAATTTTTTTGACATAATCATAAAATAGGTGTATTAAATGACAAGTGTGTAAAAAATCATCTTAAGATGAGAAGTTTTGATTGGTTTTTGAGAATGTTGAAGTTTGTTGAAAATGTGAAGAAAACAAGTGATAAAAATTTGATTTTGGTCCTAAGGAGGTTTGAACTCAGGACCTGAGGCTCGAAGGTGAAAAAGTTAACCACTGGGCCGCACACGTGGCTTGTCAAAACAAGGCTTTGATTTGATTATATTTGAAAATGATTTGTGAAATCAGTTTGAAAAAAGAGTGAAAAATGTGAAGTTTTAAAAAGTTAGAAAACAAAAAGGTCTCAGGGGGATTCGAACCCTGGACCTATGGCATGGCAAGAGACTTAAACACGCGCTGGCTACCCCGGGGTGGCTATACATCCGTGTATTTATCTCACTCCATATAATTATATTATAAACAAATATTTGAATTTGAAAAAAAATAGGAAAACACGCGTACTGTTCTTCTTCAACCTCCATCCTTCTTTGATTTCTTTCTCTCTCAATTCTTGATGAAATTAAAAGATGTACAGATCAAACTTGTTCGTTTTGAACCCAGGAACACGATGGTGGTGTTTAATTTCATTTGTTTTATGCCTAAGATGATTAAATTTGTAAGAACACAAAGAACCCTAATTCTAACAAATCAATATGAAATCGTATATGGACAAGAAATCAAGCAATTGATTGAGGGTTATTACTCAGTGAAGGTGTAGAAACAAGATGGCATAGCAATATTTAAACTGGAACTCATAAATCATCGAGTTCAAAGTTCAAGTTACTTACCTCTTGAAGCTGAGAAAGAATTCCTTGAAGGAGTGTTTCCAGAAGTGTTATGATGATTGCTACAACACCACTAGACCTTATGGAGGTGTATAGATGCTTGGCTTTCTTGGAGATGGCCTGGATCAGTGTACCCAAGTCCATATGTAGTTTGCTCAAGTTGAAATTGAATTTGATGATGGAGTTGTTACAGGTCAGTGATGAGTGCTTGGATCACTCATATGAATCGTATGGAAGGTGTTTGAAGTAGAAAATTGAGATATGCACGAGTGAAATGGAAGTTTGGATGTTAAGGCTCAAAATTGCATGTATAGGGAGTTTGGGATGGATATAGGATTCTAACAACTTTCTAATGATGTTTAGAAAGCATTTGAAGCCTAAGATTATTCAGAAATTATAAGACTTGGAATTTGCAAATTCTCCCACTTGAAAAACAAGAAAGAAAGAAGGAAAGCTTGGTTTATGATGCTTTGGTATAATTTGAAATGAATTACAAACCTCTATTTATAGGCCTAGAATTCTGAATGGCAAGGGCAAGGATTGTAATCAGATATTTTCAAGTTAGAATTTATCCATTTTGATGACAAGGCTTCTAGAAGGAAGAAGTTTGAAAAAATGACTTGAAAACTTGGAAAAATGACATATAATTTATGGTTATGGATCATTATGTTTCAATTTCAAAACCCTGGATACACAATTTTTTTCCAAGTTCTTGAACATTTTGGAAAGATTTGAAAAATATCTATAACTTTCATGTTTTGAGTTTTTCTTGAATCAAAATGGATCTAGGTGAAAAATGGCCATGAAAGTGATGAAAAACCATGTTTTTAACACTTGAAATTTTTTTTAAGTGTTAGAAAAATTTTCAATCTTGACTTTTTGTTGACTTTTTCACACATTTTGATTTTTTATGATCATGATGGATAATTTGAAATGATTAGATGATCGAAAAAATATTGAATTTAAAAAAGTTGACCAAAAGTCAAAGTTTGACTTTTCTGAATAGTTGAATTTTCATCAGATGATTCAGAATTTTCTAATGATCAACCATGATATTTGGAATGTTTTGAGCCAAGAAATTAGGTCAAGATGTTGCATTGATTACTTTAAGATCAATATCCAAGAAATTAGGTCATTCATTAAGCAAAGAGTCAATGATACACCATCCTCGATCAAAATCCTAATTGGTCGATTCAAGATAGCTCTTGAGGAAATGATTGGAATTTGAAGATCAAATGTTGATGATTGATGAATATAGATCAATTAAGGTGTGTGGAAAATCAAACCCTAATTGATCATATCTTGAACATATGGAAATTTGATAAAAACCCTAATTTGTCTCAAAGAGCACACACACGATCTAACTTGTTCTGAAATTGTTAGTGATGCAATAATGCATATATGGTGATATGAAATGGTATCTTAGGTCAAGAATTGGGGTGTGAAAAATTCCCCTATTTAAGTTTCCTCAACCTGAGATATGAAGATGAAAATCTTCGTCTCGAGAGGTGTGAAGAGACTTAAATATCAGAATACGCAAATTTTGGACCTAAGATACCAAAAAATGCGAATGATGCAAAGTGATTGCAGAAAGTTTATCCAGAATGTACCAAAGAGTGACATGTTGGGGAAGAAAGCCAGTTTTGACGATACCTCAATCTGTCTAAGAAAGGAGAATCCTGTTTGTTGGGAAACAAGTATATGTTTCCCTGGGAAAATAGATTCACAAAGGAAGTGAGTATCTGCTTCGCTTTGGGAAACAAGGAGATTACCTTCTGTCAGCCTTGTGACAATGTTCAAGGTAAGAAAAGATGATATTACCAATTATCAGAAAAGTGATATTTTATGGTAATTTGGAATGAAGACTCATTTATCGATTATCAGCCTTGTAATGGTAAATGGTATGAGTTCTGAAGATATTACCAATTATCAGCAAAGTGATAACCATAACAAGGTAATTCTTGAGAGAATTTTACTAAGTATTCAGCGTTGTGAATAACAGACAATGATGGAAATAGATCTCAAATGAGTTTCTATTTTCAAAGGTACAATCGTGTCGGGGATCTTTTTGAGAAGATGCGAGCATTTTGATTGTAAAGATATAGGTTTCTCAGAGAGAAAGACAACTGCGGGGATTTCTTGAACTTTCATGATTGGACTTGTTAAAAAGAACAATCATTTTATGATAAGTTCAAAGATGAAAAGGAAATAAGGGGCTCTCGAATAACGAGTTTATTGCTTATTGTTTGCAGGTATATTTTTTGTGAAATCTAGACCTGAATTGGTTAGAGACGAGGTTCTATCCAAGAATGAACTGGAAAGAAACGGTCAATCAAGACTTTATACCCAATGAGGAATGATCTCGATTGGGGAACTGGAGAAAAGAATGTATTATTTCTGCTTAGGGATAATCTACTGGAGAGATGACACACCCATACTTGTTTTTGGGAATAAATGCAAGCTAAACAAGTGATATTGAAGAAAACATTGAGAAATGCAAGAATGCATTAATGATGCAATTATGTATGAATAATGAATGTCATGAATGTCATATGCATGCTGACGATACTTGACAAGACAACAAATATATATTTGGAAAAGGACTACATCACAGTTCAATCAAATACTCATCAAAATCTTCAGCAATGGTGTAGATATTACTGGTGATGAATCTGAGTTGCATGGTTTAGACTTCTCTGGGGAGAAAAAGCATTTTTATTGGAAACCCCGTTGGGGATTCTTTTTCAAATAAGAATATCGTCTTTGATGATCTGTTTCGGGGAAGAGAAAACTTCTCAGCAGTTGTTTACCTTTTAGAGGTCGAAACACTCATGGAGATAACTGTTGACATTCCTTTTATGTTCACAGTTCGAAGGAAGATTTTGCTTTTATTTCAAAAGTTTTGAAGTAAAAATTCATAAAACCTTTTTTTTAGTTTCAAAAGTGATTTTCACAAGAAAAAGCGTTATCTTGCAAAACAGAATAAAGCAAGAATTGCGAGCTATGATGACTGGTTTTTTCATCGGTTATTTTAAAAACAGTGAAGTTGCCACCTAATTTTATTTGTTCTAAAAAGAACGGGAAAATATAGATAAAACCCCACAGATGCGGATAAGGCGTTCTACGTGACCAAAAGACATGGAATCAGGAGTCAGTTATGCAAGAGGAAGGTATTAGCACCTCTTACATCCATCGTACTCGATGGGACCCGTTTAGTTCTAAGTGTTTTTGTGTGTTTATTGCTAAGTTATGAATAAAAAAGAAGTAAAATGGTTTGTTTATTATTATTTTGAGTTTTATGCGGTTTCAGAACCTTGTGCCTACATATTCCCTTGTGCAATGGGAAAGTCAAAACTCTGTAGTTCCTCTCAAAAATGTTTTAAGTTGGTTGTATTGATTTTATAAAAAAAATCATGCATTAGACATTTCAAATTCTTGAACTTGGACTTGTTTAGTTTGTTTGAAAAGCTTAAGTCCTCGTTCATATTTGAAATGGCTACTTCACTCTCTTTGTAAGAAAAGAGTTTTGATAGTCGCATATGAGCGAAAAAAGATTTGAGTGAGTTGAATTGACTTTGAGTGGGTGAAAAGTACCGAACAATAGGACTAGCATCCTACGATTCAAATACTAGAAACAAGAGGAGCTCAATGCTCAACGAGTCGTCTATCATCCCAAAAGTTTTCTTATGAAAGAGTGAAGTGAAACAAAATTCACGTTATTAAGAGTCTTTAAACAATTGGACTAGCATCCAACGATTTAAAGACTAGTAGTTCATTTTGCACAAGTATTTAAACAATTGGTCTAGAAACCAACGATTTAAATACTTGGGTTTTTATTGTGAAAGAGTTTTTGAAAATGCACTCGACGTTGAATCGAGGTTTGTAAGTTAATTATGAAAGTGTTTTAGATGGGGTTTGGTAACAGACCGAAAGAGAAGGAATGATTCGGGTTATGATTAACCAAGTATATGGACTTGATTAATATTTTGAAGATACGTGCTCCTAACCCCCAACTATGAGACCCTTGTGCATGGACAATTGGTATATGAACCAAAATTTATTCGGGTTATGGTTAATAAAAGTTACAAGGGCTTTAATTAACCTTGTGAGGATGGCCATGCCCATCCCAAACTATGAGACCCTTTAGGAAATTGGATTATGAGCCAATCAAAAGAAATCTGAATTGTTTTTTATATTAATTGGTGTGGAGTGTACAATGGTGAATAGATCATACAAGCATATCAAAGCAAATAAATAATTATCAAACAATACAAATAAAAATTTAAATAATTGTTAGAATAAATCTTTTTTATTTGATAAAATCGACTAATAGTTTAATCAGAAATTATCAAATAAAAATTATCAATGCCTAATAATCATTTAATACAAATTATCACAATTTATTTGCAAATAAATAAATGAAAGGAAATAAGTTAAAGATTAGAAATGGGCTTGTTATGCTGAAGCAGTCTGGGGGTGTGAGAAAGCAATCCATTCTGGAGGCCCAAAGGGGAAGGTCCACAGAGCCAGCGTGGTTGGCCAATGAAGGTGCAACATGGTCCTTGCATTCTGAGGCCTTAGATAATGATGATGAGGATCTGATGAGGATCAGATAGTGATGATGGGTTGTTGCACTATACAATTAGTGGAGAGATATGCATAGGATTGTCTGAGTCCCTTAACCACAATTAAACCCAACAAATCAACATTATAACACATAATAAACATGTAATCTAAAAAAAATCTAAGTTTAACCAATCATAAGTCAGATTATACTAATCTATTCCTACACCAATTAAAAAAACTTATTTATTTTTAATCTATTCCTAAACCAATTAATAAAACTTATTTATTTTTAATCTATTCCTAAACCAATTAAAAAAACTTATTAATTGAGATAAATAGATATAAATTAGATAGAAAAAAAATAGAATCAGATTTCTATTTTCTCAAGCGTATTCTCTCTTTCTCCTTTCGTCTCATGTCGTTCCGATTTTGGCCTATTCATTCTTCATCTTTCTCGCCGTTTGGCTTCTTCACTGTGACGATCTGTTTCAGAACTCTTGTCTTCTTCTTCTGAGAATCTCGCTGGAACTCTCATCATGCATGTTTCATCTCGTTGGCGACTGTTTCTAACTCGCGATTCAGTTTCTGTGTTTTGGTTGGAACCCTCACTGGAAACGTTGTCACCGGAAATCGCCCTTAGCGGCGGTAGACGGCGGTGGACAGAGGCGATATGCTCCGATTTGCTTGTTTCTTATATTTTTATGCTCTTTTTACACTTCTGATGCTTGATTTGATGTTTGATTTTGCAGATGTAGCGTGAATCGGAGTGGATCTTGAAGGGGATGAACGAAACCCTAGGATTCCGATTTGGCCTCTTCTTTGCTCCCGGGTGAGATTGTTCTTTTAAAACTTCTTTTCCTCTTTTCTTTCTCTCTGAAGGGTCTGTTTAGGAAGATGATGATCATATGTTAGGGTTTAGGTTCATGGTTTTGGCTTGCTCTATGTTGTTGATGTTGCGAAAATGATGATGATGATGGTTCTGTGTTTTCTAGGTTTGTATTTGTTTGGCCGTTTTTGCCTGTGGTGGTTCTGGTTAGGGTGTTATGAACAATGGCTACTGCTAGGGTTTATGTATGGACAGTCCTCCCTTTTTTCTTTTGTTTCTGTGTATTTAATGTTTTTATAATTTGATGAAACTAGGGTTTTTGTTGCTGTTGGACTATCTGATTTTGAATAAACAGGCCTTACGAATTTTGTCTATTGGGCTTAAACTTTATGCTGATTTTAGTTCTGATTATAGGCTTTACCACAATGACCTGCTGTTTATGGTAAAGTTCTGGCCACTTTGATAAGTTTGTACTTGCATTTGTTGTCTTGGGCTGAGATGTGGAAGTTACTACCTTTTCTCTTTTTACTGTAGCTGTAACAATGATGTTTTCCTTCTGAGTTACCCATCCCTTTTGTGAACCAAAGGTAACTTTGTGATTTGCAAAGGGGAGTTTTTTGGCCAATGATTGCATTCTATTTTTTGCATGAGGCTTGTTGGATTTCTTGAACAATGACTGAAAACCCTTTAAACCTGATTCCAAACACGAACCCTAATGATGAGTTTCTTGAAATTATTCCTTTAAATGCTTACTTGTTTATATTTTGTTTTGATTTTTAACCAACCTTCTTTCCTTGTGTTTCATGAATGATGGCAATTGTCGAATGGCATGGCATGGAGGTGAAGTTTCCGTTGGCTCGACATAAAGAATGATGCACGAGGATGAAGAAATGCTTGGAGGGACCAGACTTAAAAGCTTGGAAATATTAGACTTTAGGACATACTTTAATTATTATTGTCACTTGAATCCTTTGATGTAAATTTGAACTTGGTATTGTAATTATTATGAACATGTGAATCACTTATATCTTGTGAAGAACTTTAGTCAAATGGTAATGGCTGGTTGTTGTATTTTAAACCTTGAATTCTCTTGTATGTGAAATTTGGGAATTGAACCCTTCTTGATGCTAAGATGTCTTAAGGACCTAGGTTTTAGAAGTACTTGAATTCCCTTGTAAAGCTAACTTGAAATTTTTGGCCATAAAGCTTGTGGTGCTTATTTATTCATGTAGAATTTTGGAGCACTTTTCCATTTGAATCAAAATTAAAACTCTAAATTCCACAATTGAAATTCTTAATTCAAAACCTTAATCTTCTTGACATTTTCATGATTCTTTAAGAATTGAACTATAGATTCCACTTAAAATCAATGAGGTCATCACCAAGTTTGCAAATGAATTCCATGTAAAAACAACTTATACATTTACATTGAACGCCTTGAATCTTATGAACGATGAACACGACTTAGAAAAATCTAAGCATATGGAAACTTGGACATTCTTGAATCTTGTAAATAATCACTCTAGATGAGTATTTTCACACACGCCATACATCAACTCTTGCTAAGAACAAACAAACTCGATGAGCAAGCCAAATGAAACAAGAACTTGAATTGTTGATTAATAATTAGATAACCCTAATCCACCCTTTTACTTCTTGAGGAAGAAACTAAATAATCAGAAGAACCTGAGGTATCATACTTTGCAGAATAATATCTCGAACCACCAGCAAATTCTAAACTCGTGATGAATTGATCTCTTGAATCAAGATGTAATGATATTCGATATAAAAAAACTTCTATAATTCCATCAAGGAAGAGATCACACACTTCAGCAATCAAAATCCAAGCCCAAAAACCGATAGATAGGAAAAGATAAAATTCATTGCTAAACTTCGTCGTTTTCAAATCTCCTAGATTGGTTGAGAGCATAACATCTTTTCTGCTCAAAGAAAAATCAATGGGAGTTAACTCCAACCCGTAACCACATGACCAATGATATGAATCCATTAATGAATGAACATGAGCCAATTAAAATTGAGATGAAGAGGGCAAATTTTGGGGTGCGACATGAACAAATGGACATAAAGTTCAAATTTTATTGATAGAATGGTAATCAGCCAAAGGCGTGATTCCATGGACTATTTACAAAAGTTGGAAATGGTAATATATTAGGAAAAGGCTACATTGAAAGCAATAACCACTATTCTCCCTAATAACTTTGAATTCCAATTGTGCTTGTTGCTTCGGAAGATTTGATTGAAGATCCATTGATGAAAGATTCTTCAAATTGACGAAGTATGGAATGATGCAGTTACTTTGTCATTTTGATCCTTAATTTTTGCCTAGATTTCCTTTTCAGGTTTTCAATCCACCAGGATAAATTTCTGTTTATTGCCTCTAATTTTTGCCTGGACCGCCTTTTTAGGTTTTCAGTCCACCGAGACGCTCATTTTTGCCTAAGCCGCCCTTTTCGGGTTTTTGACATTCCGAGCTGTTCTTTTGTCTTTTTTTAAAAAAGTATTTTTTGACTGCATCAACATTTATAGGATGCGAGAGTTCATCGCCGTCCATGGTCGTGAGAGTCATAGCACCGCCAGAAAAGCTTCTTTTGTCGATGTATGGGCCTTTGTAATTAGGAGTCCATTTTCCCCTAGAATCTGGTTGAAAAGACAAAATCTTTTTAAGCACGAGGTCGCCTTCTTGGAATTCACGAGGTCGAACCTTTTTTTCGAAGGATTTCTTAATCCTTCTTTGATATAGTTTTCCATGACACAAATTGGTCATACGTTTTTCTTCGATTAAGTTTAATTGATCGTATTTGTTTTGACACCATTCAGCCGTAGATAACTTAGCCTCCATGAGGACTCTCATTGATGGAATTTCAATTCCATGGGGAGCACTGCTTCCATGCCGTACACTAAAGAGAAAGGGGTTGCCCCTATTGAAGTGCGTATTGAAGTACGACATCCATGTAAAGCAAATGACAACATTTCATGCCAGTCTTTATAAGTGATGACCATTTTCTGGATGATCTTCTTGATGTTCTTGTTGGCGGCTTCCATTCCACCATCCAGCTTTGGTCAGTAAGGAGACAAGTTATGATGCTCAATCTTGAATTCCTCACACAGTTCTTTCATCATTTTGTTTTTCAAGTTCAATCCATTATCTGTAATGATCTTTCTTGGAACTTCATATCGGAAAATGAGGTTTTTTTTTATGAACCTCACAACCACTTGTCTTGTAACATTAGCGTGAGATGCTACTTCGACCCATTTGGTGAAGTAATCAATAGCCACTAAGATGAAGCGATGACCGTTCGAAGCTTTTGGTTCAATCATTCCAATCATGTCGATACCCCACACGGAGAAAGACCACGGAGAGGAGAGGACGTTGAGTAGAGTCGATGGCACATGGATCTTATTTGCGTAGATCTGACACTTATGACATCTCTTAACGTGTTTACAGCAATCAGATTCCATTGTTATCCAATAGTAACCGGCTCTTAAGATTTTTCTGGACATTACATGCCTATTTGAATGGGTTCCAAAGGACCCTTCATACACTTCATGTATTAATATATCTGCTTCGTGTCTGTCCACACATCTGAGCAAGACCATGTCAAAGTGTTTTTGTATAGTACATCTCCATTCAGGAAGAAGTTTCCAAAAATCCTCCTTAGAGTTTTCTTATCTTTGTGCGATGCCCCGAGTGGGTACTCTTTAGTTTGAACGAAGCGTTTGATGTCGTGGAACCACGGTTTATCATCGATGACTGCTTCTATTGCAAACACATAGGCGGGTCTTTCAAGACGTCTGATGTTGATCTTAGGCATATCATTCCAATGGTTGACTTTGAACATGGAAGATAGAGTAGCTAAGGCGTTTGCCATTCGATTTTGATCTCGAGGAATATGATGCAATTAAACTTTGTTGAAGAAAGTCAACAAATATCTCGCATAATCTCGATAGGGAATCAAACCAAGGTGATGAGTTTCGTACTTATCTTTCGTTTGATTGATCACAAGGGCTGAATCTCCATATATGTCAAGGATCTTGATCCTTAAGTCGATGGCTTCTTCAATACCCATGATGCAAGCTTCGTATTCTGTGATGTGGTTGGTGCAATCAAATAACAATCTGGCGGAAAACAGGATATGAGAACCCTCGGGAGTAATGATGACTTCCCCAATTCCATTGCCAAAATCTTTCATCTTTAGGACCTTCTTCAGGTAATGGTTCGTCATAATCTTTCATCCTTAAGTACATAACACCCTCGTCAGGGAAGTCAAACTTGAGAGATTGATATTCGTTGATTGGTTGATAGGCCAAGTGATCGGAGAGAATGATTCCTTTGACCGCTTTTTGGGCGCGGTACTCGATGTTATATTCAAATAATAGAATCTGCCATCGGGCAATCCTTCCTATTAAGGCAGGATTTTCAAAGACGTACTTGATTGGATCCATTTTGGAGATTAACCAAGTCGTGTGGTTGATCATGTACTAGAGGAGACGTTTCGAAGCCCACACCAAAGCACAACAGGTTTTCTCGAGCATGGAGTAACAAGTTTCACAGTCTGTGAATTTTTTACTCAAGTAGTGGATGGCATGCTCCTTCTTACCGGTTTCGTCTTGCTGTCCAAGCACGCAGCCCATGGAATCTTCTAGCACAGTAAGGTACAAGATTAGTGGTCTTATTTCGATCAAAGGAATCAATATTGGAGGTTTTGACAAGTACTCCTTGATATTGTCAAATGATTCTTGGCAATCTTTTGTCCATACAATCTCTTGATTTTTGCGGAGAAGCTTGAATATTGGTCCACAAGTATCAGTCATTTGAGAGATAAATCTGGAGATGTAATTCAACCGTCCAAGAAATCCTCTTACTTGCTTTTCCGTTTGTGGCACATGCATTTCTTGAATAGCCTTGACTTTGTTAGGGTCAACTTCAATACCTCTTTGGCTGACAATGAAACCTAGGAGTTTTCCAGATCTCACCCCAAAGGTGCATTTGTTAGGATTCAAGCAAAGTTGATATTTTCTTAGTCATTGAAACAACTTCAAGAGATATTCTATATGATATTTTTTAGTGTCAGACTTTGCTATCATGTCGTCCACATAGACTTTGATCTCTTTGTGTATCATGTCATGAAAGAGAGTAGTCATTTCCCTTTGGTAAGTTGCGCCTGCATTCTTTAATCCAAACGACATTACTTTGTAGCAAAATGTGCCCCATAGCGTGATAAAAGAGGTATTCTCCATGTCTTCGGGAGCCATTCTGATCTAATTATAACCAGAGAAACCATCCATGAAGCAAAAGACGTTGAACTTAGCAGTGCTATCAACTAGTATGTCAATATGCGGTAGTGGGAAATTATCTTTTGGACTAGCTTTGTTCAAGTCCCAGTAGTCAACACACATCCTAACCTTACCATCTTTCTTTGGAATAGGTACTATGTTGGCTAACCATTGAGGGTATTCGGAGGTGACAAGAAATCATGTGTCCAGTTGCTTTTGAACCTCCTTTTTATCTTTTCAGTCATATCTAGGTGAGTCCTCCTCAGTCTTTGTTTAACTGGCGGACATTCCGTCTTTGAGAAGATCTATCAGTTTTCTCTTGACATCGTCGTCGAGTAGAGCTCCGATGTTTACTTTGTTTCTGTTTTCCTCAGAACCTAAGTTGATCATTTCTAAAGGCTCTTCGTGAGGCTGAATGATTCTTTCCTCATGCTTAAGTAATCGGGAAATCTTATCTGGGATCCCTTCTTTATCCTCTTCTTCGGTGCCGAACACAAGGAATTCAAAGTTAAAAGAGGACATAGAGTTATTGCGTTCAATGGGTTTATTCATTGTTGATCTGCATTTATGTTCGATTTTTTTAGAAAAAAGCAAATGCAAAAGTGTATGCATATTATTTTTGAAGATGTTTGTTTTTATTGGGGGTTTTTTAGGATTACCATTTCCAGAAAAAAGGCAAATAGCGAAAAACAAACACAAAATGTGTGAATCAAAACAACGCTTTATTTATGATTCACAAATAAAACAAGGCCCTAAGCACAAACTCTTTTGTCTTGGGCAAGACAGAGAAAATTATTTAAAATCTAGCCCTATAAAACACCTCTCTGCCTTGGGCGGGGTGAGAGTTCAAATTAAAAGTGAGATAACTACTTAGAACGGTGAACAATAGTCTGAACCTCAACGGCTTTCCAAAAGTGACGAACTCCTTGGTAGACTATCTATTCCGAAAATTTTCCCTTAGGATCATTTTTAGTGATGGCGTTGACCGTTGGTCGATCAGGATTTGAAGGCTCTAGTTTTTAACCTTGTCCTTTGTACTGCTGAGCCAATCTTCCTCTACTTGTTTGATAGGTCGAGGAGTATAAAATGAAGTACATGTGTCTTCAGGCGGCATGTATTATGGACTTTTAGAATGTACTTACCAATCTTCTGGATGAAGAGACTCGTTATCAGAGACACATTCCAAGTCATTTTCAGGATCATCTTCCTAATCGTCTCCAAAAATCACATTTATTTAGGAATAAACAGATTCAGGTTCAACAACCTTGGCAGGTGTGTTGAAGCAAAGATCACCAGTCGTAATCTCAAACGGATGATGAGATTGGGAGGGCATGTATGCCTCTTCTGGTTGACTGAGATATTCAAGAGGATCTTCCCATCCAGTTGGTTGGATGTCTTCGATTGAAATTCTTGAACTTTCAGGGGCGGTATATCTTACCATGAAGTCAAATTTTCCACTTGGCTAACCCAACGTATCCCAAACCTCAGGTGGGATAGGTGGAATTTCTTCTTTATCATTTTGCTGGAACATGCCTTCAAGTTTTTCTAAAGGAGGATAGAACGATGTATATGGTTCTTCCTGAGATATGTATCCAGAGTCGTTGAGAAAAGTTTTCCATTCGTCAAAACCAGGGAGATTTTCTACAGTTCCTTCATTAATAAGGACGTTAACCTCTTGGGGAACAGGGTTAAGGAAACCTCCGTTGTGGAATACTTCTTTGATTAGACGAAGAGTTTCATCCTCCTCATTGGATTTTGATATTACTGGAGTAAATCTGAGTCCCGTTTTGGTTTCATTGTTGATAGGAATCACAACTTGTCCCCAACCGGCGGCAATACTGTCTTTCACTATCTGCGCTGCTTCTTTGTAAGAGGACATAGATGATCTGTTTCTTTTGGTAGATTCATCTTCTAACGAGAGACCTTGGAACTGAATTCCTTCTACATTCGTCAGCAGAGATGAAAGAGAAAGTGGTTAAATGGTTTACCAACAAGGCTTGCTCCCCACTTATGGTTACCAATTTTCTGTTTGTTACGAATTTCAATTTTTGGTGGAGCGTAGATGTTACTGCTCCAGCTTCATGTATCCAAGGTCGACCTAATAAACAGCTGTAGGTGACTTGAACATCCATAACCTGGAATGTGACTTGAAAAGTATGCAGACCAATTGTTATCGGAAGGTCGATTTCTCCAATAATAGATTTTCTTGATCCATCAAAAGCTTTGACTACCACACCACTGACTTTCATAGGTGCTCCTATGTAAGACAAACGAGCGAGAGTCATTTTTGGAATTACATTCAAGGAAGATCCAATGTCTACTAACACATTGGACAAAGAGTCTGATTGACAACTCATAGAGATATGTTGGCTATGATTCCACCAAATTGATCGGTAGTTACATCATGATCTACGAAGGCTTAATCCAAAACTCTCATTAGGGCCTCTCGATGGGCTTCAGAATTTAAAATCAAAGAGAGTATTGATATTTTGGAAGGAGTTTGCATCAGTTGATCTACAACTTTGTACTCACTCTTCTTGATCAGCTTTAGAATTTCATTAAAGTCTGGATTGATATTGGTTCCATTATATGGACCAATGTTTAAGTTAGGATTACCAACGGGAATTCCTACAGGATTCACAACGGGTACATCAACAAAACTTTTCCTTGCTGTAGGAGCGATAGGCTGCTTTGGTGGCAACGGGGTATGCACACGCCCACTCTGAGTTATTCGACTTACTTCAACGATGTTAACTACGGATGTAAGAGTAGTTATGGGTACTTATTTCCCATTTTCCATCATGGTTGTGTTGTATTGATAGGGAACTTCTTTATTAGAGTCGTAAGGAATAGGTCCAGGTAGACAAATGATCAAAGGAGAAACAGGAACCCTTGGATTATTGTATTTGACCTTTATGCGCTCAGGCATATTGAAATGAGGAATGATAACATTTACTTCAGGATTTACCGAGTTGATATCTGAGACTAAAAGCTCATGCAGGTAACACCTTATCATATTCACATCATTCTTATTCCTATCTCTGAAAATTCGAATGTCGCCATTGTCAATTAACCGTTGAAGATCTGCTTTTATAGTAGAACATCCACGAGAGTCTTCAAAACAAATTCTACAAGATTTGTAGTTATGCCGAGCAAAACCACCCATTATGCAGAACGTGGCGTGCATTTGCACTAAATCTTCCATTACCAAGTTTACGTCGGAGACTTGGTATCGATCTGAATATCTAGCTATTATGTTCACAGCGTGCATTCCATGATTAGGCAACGGATTCACTTGCACATTTGGATTCGTATTTCTAAAAGAAAGAAGGTTAGCCCTAACCAGTCTTTGAACTTTAGCTTTCAAGGCTATACAGTGCTCGAGATCGTGACCAGGTGCCTCTTGATGAAAAGGGCAAAACACATCAGCTTTGTACCACTAAGGTAATTTATCGGGTATTGGAGGTGGTGCTCTTGTTTGAACAAGATTCCTCTCAACTAAGGCATGATATAATTCTGTGTAAGACATCAGAATTGGATCAAACTGCAAAATTCTAGGAGCACGATTTTTGTTGTTGTTGAATGGCTGAGCCTATTGTCGAGGTTGTTGATTCTGTTGAAATTGTGAGGTTGTTGTTTGAAGTTGTACTAACAACTGGTGCAACAAAGGCTATCTGTTGTCGATGATTGACATTTTTCATGGGTTTCCCTTGGGATACCATTCCAACGTCTTGCTCTTTCTTCTTTGGGAAACCACTTCCAAATTTCTTTGTTCCACTTGAAGATCTAACTTCTCTAGTTAAGCGTTCTGCTCAGACGCCTTCTTCTAACCGCATCCCCATATTTACCATTTTGGTAAAATCACTTGGAGCACTGGCGATCATGCGTTCGTAGTAGAAAGGACCTAGAGTATTCAAGAATATCTTGGTCATTTCTTTTTCTTCTAACGGTGAATTGACTTGGGAAGCAATTTCCCTCCATCGTTGGGCGTACTCTTTGAAATTCTCCTTTTCCTTTTGAGACATTGATTTGAGTTGATCTCGATCTGGAGCCATGTACAAGTTGAATTTATATTGTTAAACAAAAGCTTTTCCTAGGTCTTTGAAAGTTCGAATGTTCGCACTATCCAATCCCATGTACCACTTTAGAGCGGCGCCAATAAGTCTGTCTTGGAAGTAGTGAATGATCAATTGATGATTATCGTTATGAGCAGGCATCTTCCTAGTATACATCGTAAGATGACTTTGCAGACAAGAGTTTCCTTTGTATTTGTCAAAGTCGGGGACTTTGAACTTGGCTGGTATTCTTACTCTGGGAACCAGACACAGGTCATGGGCATTTTTCCCAAACAAATCCTTTCCACGGATTATTTTGACCTCTAACTGCATTTTGTTAAAATGTTCTTGGAGATCTTCCACACAGCCACGAGAATCCGTGTTGTCGCCAAGATCATGATAAACTTCGTTGTTCGCAATAGCGTGAACCACAAAAGCTGAATTCATCACAATTGGTTGAGAAACCGACATAGTGACTTGAGGAAAGGTTACTCCATGCTGAGGAGTAAATGCTGAATTCTGCAAAGTAGGAACCTCAGTTGTGGTTGTCGGTACTTCAGAAGTATTTTGACGAAAACCTACACCGAAGTTGAAAGGCATTCCCCAAGGGTAACCCTCTAGCATAGTGAAAAGCGGATTACTAACTACAACAGTAGAAACTGGAGTAGTAGTGAATTCTAAAATCATCATCGCTTAAATTTGACTATTAGGTGTCGATTGCTGATTCTATAAAGCTACTACCAAAGCAGTGAGTCTTTCCACTTCTTCTTGAAGTGTGGTTACTGTACCACGAAGCTCAATATTCTCTTATTCAAAATCTTCCATTGCTTTCTTCCTATTTGCACGAGTATTATATTTGCAAGCTGGCTGTGAACGTAGTCGAGAAACTCTAAGACGCGATAGCTTGACGATCTCTCTCTCTGGATAAAATTCCAAAAGATAAGACTCTAAATAACAAACTCGAAGCACAAAATGGTGCATGATTATGGATGCAAAGCGAAATGAATTTCCAAAAAAATTACGCTAAAAGAGAAATTTCTTGCAAACATTTGGATGGAAAAACTCTCATTTTATTAATATTCTAAAAGAAGATTACAAGTTTTTTTGGAGCATAGCTCTTACAATGAAAAAGTAAATGATAAATAAAATCTAAACTATACAAATTAAGCGTCTTCATCTGATGAAGAACCAAATGCTTGATGCCGCTTCACCTTCAGGATCTCTTTCCCATAGTAAGCTTTGAATTCAGCTTTCTCGGCTTTTAGCTTGTTAACGACTTTTTTCCAATTATCTGGAGCAGGATTGCCATTTGTCATTTCTTCAAGCTTTCTTTTTCTTTCTTTGATTTATTTCTTGATTGTGTCATCCTTTCGACGAATTTTCTCATATTTCTCCATGAGCCATCCATCTTGAAAGTAGAGTGTTTTTTCATGATCTTTGACCTGGTTCTTAAGCTTTACATTCTCAAAGTCAGTCTTAAGACATTTATCTTCCAAATCTTCTTTCTCTATCCTCATCTTAGCCAATGCTTCATGGTATTCTCCCATAGTCTAAATGGAAATGGTGGTCGATTTGGATACCACTGGGAACATGGGTTCTTCATAAGCATAAGGAATTCGGAATTCCTTCGCTCTTTTCTTTACCCAAGAAGTCTAGATTTCCATGGCTACACAATTCTTGACATCACCTTTTTCTTTCCATTGAATATGGTGCCAAGCTCTTATCATTCTGGCTTTCAAACCTTGGGAATCGTCACCTTCATGATAAAAGTAACCCTCTACTGTAAAACCAAGGGATTTACTTGAGTTTGCATACTCAAGTTGGCGTCTTGCCAAGAATGGGTTGTAGTTAGTTCCTCTTTTTGTACCAATGAGAGGTACGTTGGAAAACTCTCCACAACTTTCAATGATTTCCATCTCATTGTAGGCCAAGGTATACCAATGAATATCGTCATTAGTAAGATACATGAGTCTTCAAGACCAATGCCAACCGTTTTTGTTTTCTCGGAAGATCGAAGACTTAGGCAAGTGTGAGACAATCCATTTGAACAGCAAAGGCACACATCACACAATAATTCCATCTCCTTGATGATTCCTATGATGGATTGAGAAATACGTATCACCAAGCAAAGTGGGAACGGGATCTCCGATCGAAAAGATCTTTATGGCATTGATATCAACGAAGTCTTGGATGTTGGGAAACAAAACCAACCCATAAATGAGAAAATCCAAAATAGATTCAAAAGCTACCATACTACCGGCTTCGACAAAACTAAAAGCTTTCTCCATTAGAAACTTTGAAGTTAGTCCTAGGAGATTTCCTTTGGTAGTCAAGTTTTTGTCTATCTTAGATTTCCTTAAATGAGTCATCGCTGCAATGACCTGTGGCTTCGGAATGGCTTCCAAACCATTGAAGGGCACTTTGTCAGACACTGAGATACCTAAAATATGTGCGTACTCTTCCAAAGTAAGCATAAATTGATAGAAAGTGAAACAGTGATAAACTGGATCGTAAAATTGAACCAAAGTTTTAAGAAGTCCTTCATCAACATTAGTGTTCAAGATAGTTAAAAGAGTTCCATAGCGTTTTCTGAAATCCGAGGGATCTTCTACCAAGGATGCTAACTCTTTTAACTTTTCCACATCAGGAATTCTAAAACCGTATCTCTTGGTATATCTTCTTCTTACATCCATCCCTCTAACCTAAAATATTTGCAAAGAAAAATCTCTAAATTCTTTGGAAATGGAAAGAAATATGAGAAATTGAGGTTTTTGAATGAATGCATGAATGTCACAAAGATACAAACATGGTTAATGGTTATACAGATGTTCAAGCGTTTCAAGTCACAAGCATGAGTCCAATAATAAGAATCAAACGTGGGTAAGTTCTAAGGGCTTATTCACCTGCAAAACATGTTCTACTGATAATACAGGTTCAACGCTTCTCTTTGAAATATTATCGGATTAGTTAACTACTTGTAGTCCAATAATATTTTTCAAGAAAAACTCGCCTGATCGTAGTCTCTCATTGTCATACCCCAATTTTTGACCTAATATACCACCTTACATTTGCATCATTGCATCACTAACAGTTCAGAACAGAATTAATCGGGTGTAGCTTCTACAGGTCAAAATTAGGGTTTCATCAATTTTTCATCTGATTCAAGAGGCAATCAATTAGGGTTTGAGATTCATTCACCTCAATTGCTATATCTTGATCAAATCATCAACCTCTGATCTTCAGATATCCAATTTTTCCTCATGATCTATCGAGGATCGACCAATTAGGGTTTTTATCGAGGATGAGCAATTACTGATTTTCTGATCAATGAATGACTTTTTTGATTAGAGATTGATCTTCATATCTTAAATACAACATGTTGACCTAATTTCTGGATTCAAAACATCACAGAAGTTCACAGAATTCATCAGTCAATTTCTAGATCATCTGATGAAATTTCATCTGCACTGAAAAGTCAAACTTTGACTTTTGGTCAACTTTTTCAAGACAAAACTTTTTCCATCATCAAAATACTTCAAATGATCCATCATGATCATAAAAAATCAAGAAATTTGGAAAAGTCAACAAAAAGTCAAAATTTTCAACACTTAGAAAAAAATTTCAAGTGTTAAAATTTCACACTTTTTCCAAACTTCATGGCATTGTTTCACATAGTTCCACTTTGAATTGGAAAAAACTCAAAACATGAAAGTTGTAGCCTTTGAAACAAGCTTTCCAAAATGTCCAAGACCTTGAAAATCCATGGTGTCTAGCTATACTTTTGATTTTGAAACATAGAGCTCCAAAATCCTTGATTTTCAAGTACAACTTTCAAGATTATAGGTCATTTTTGAGTTTCTTCTTCTAGAATCCATGCCACCTTGCAAAGAAGGATAGAGCTGATAAAAAATCAAATGGAGAGTAATTATGATGGGATAAGATCAAGTTGAATAATTAACCATGGTTAAAAGGAAGCTTCCTTTTGCATTTATTGCAAAAATGACTTCCTTGCCCTCTAAGGCAACTTGTAAATACCAAAGCCAATCTTTCTCACTTACCATTCAAAACTTTTGACCTATAAATAGAGGTCATGTTGGCCATTTGAAACTACACCAAAGCTATGCCAAAATAAGCTTTCTCACTCTTTTCTTAAAATTCAAGTAACATAGTGTAATTTGAGGAAACTTGTATTTTTCAAAACTTGTGAAAAAACATGAGATATTTGGTGTCTAACATGTCATAAACATCATATGTAACTGATTTGAAACTTAAAATCAACACAAGAAACACTAAAACTCAAAGTTGCATTTCAAAATTCCAAACTTGTCAAAACTTCCTTAACTATCGAATTGGATCATTGGCTCGAGCAAGTTGTGATTTTTTCACTCAAACATCATCAACATACTCCATATGGATGATGCAGACCATTAACTTCAACCTGTAACACCTCTAACATCGAATTCAAGTTTCACTTTGGAGCTTATGCAGGTGGACTTGGTTGGAATGATCCAGGCTAATTCATGATGTGCAGACCATCCTCACACAATCCTTGAAGTCCGTTGGTGCTATAGGAATCATCAAAACAGTTCTGGAAACACTCCATCATCAATTTCGATCTCAGCTTCAAGAGGGTAAGAACACGAACTTCAAACTCCATGATTCCTTGATTTCAGTTCAAAAAGCTCTTGGCCATTTTGTTTCTGCACTATCACTGATCAATAACCCTCAATCAATTGGTTAATTCATTCACCATACACGATTTCAATTAGGATTTTCAGAATTAGGGTTCTTCGTGATTTCTGGAAATTTAACCAAGTTAAGCTTAAAATAAATGGAATTAAATAACATCATCATGTTCCTGGGTTTAAAACGATCAAGTTTGATGTTTACATCGAGCAATTTCATGGAGAAATGAAGAATCCATGGCTGATTGAAGATTGGAGGAAGAAGAAAAGCGTTTTTCAAATTCAAAAACTCAGTTTATAATATAATTATATGGTTTGATTTCAATACACGGATGTATTGCCGCCCCAGCGGTTGCCAGCTCACTCTTAAGTCTTTCATGCCATGCCTTGCCTAATGGTCCCGGGTTCGAGTAGCCTTGGGACCATTTTTTGCCAAACTTTGTAATTTTTCTTCATTTTTTTTACAAACTTTGACTTTTTCAAAACCCAATAAAAACTCCTCATTTTGAGGTGATTTTTTGTACACTTGTCAATTAACATGTCTATTTTAAGATAGTGTCAAAAATTTTCAGAAAAACTTTCATCCGATTATATTTTTATCGAGCCGAAAACGATACATTTGAGTACGTTTCAAAACTTTCATCCGATTATATTTTTATCGAGCCATCATGCATTTGTTTATATTTCCTTCATAAACTCCTGTGAATACATATCAAACACACACACTTGTTTATACAACTGTCTAGTTATAACATAACAACTAGTCTAACCAATAGGCTCCCCACAATATTAGCCTCCTCTTGGGCTTTGTACAAGGTAACTCATTTCATCTGAGTTCAGCCTCCTCTTAGGCTTCATATAAGAAAACTCATTCATCTGAGTTTAGCCTCCGCTTAGGCTTCATATAAAGCAACACTCCTCTGCTGAGTTAGCCTCCTCTTGGGCTTCGTTCAAAAGAACTCCTCATTGAGTTTAGCCTTCTCTTGGGCATCATACAAAGAAAGAGACCAGGAAATATCTTAACAGCCTCCTATTGGGCTTCTAATACAAAGAATCACCAGTGCTAGAATAGAACCCCGAGAGTATAATTTCCCGGTGAAATTTCTCTTAATCCTAAAAGGATGGTTTCCCGGTGAAATCCCTTTTAAAGCCAAAGCCATCCATACCCTATAGCTTCCTCTTGAGCTTCATACAAGGACCCTCGATGACCCTCGGAATGCCTCCTCTTGGGCATACAATACAAGGACCCATGGGCTTCTTAAAAACATTCCTATAATCCAATCAATTTCTCCTAGAGATTTAGACGTTTATCATCTCTATGGAAGAAGTATCTCATCTATCACATCACATACAATCAAAAAAAACTTTCCAAACTCTTTTCAAACAAAAACATCTCTTAATCGTAAGTGGTAACGCTTGTACACTCAAGCAAAGCACCCAATGCTTACAATTAAAAGATTCAATCATCTTTTTCAAAACATCTTTCTAAAAAATCGTAAGTGGTAACGCTTGTACACTCAAGCAAAACACCTATAACCTACGATGAAAGATTCAATCAATCAAATTTTCAAAATGTATGTGATGAAATAGATTAGATACATTTTTCATTAAGATGACATTTGTCTTTGTCTCTTAATAACTTCCGTTGCTTCCACTAGCATAAGTGGGAACTACGATTGCTCTGACTTTCTCAACATCCTTTTGAGAATACGTAGGCACAAGGTCTCATCCTTGCCGAGCAAATTTCTTTCTCCCTCAAACCAAACAAAACCATAGATCCCTTTAGATCCGAGCTACAAATGCTCTGATTCCCATTAAGGGATATGTATGCAGAAGATCCAAAGATCTTTGCGAGCACAATAATAACAAAATCTAGGATCCCACATAACCTATCCTTCTTAAAAATCCAAAGGAGAAACTTTCCCAATCATAGAAATAGCAATTAAAACACACAGACATATCAAACGTATTCATATATAAAGCTATGGATAACCATATATATTTAGGGTGCTCCATCTATTCCCTTTATATAACAAACCCCCTTACCCAAAATCTCCCCAATGCGTTACATCTAGTTTACGCTAGTCGTGATGCATATCATATCAATTGAGGGTATTGCAGCTTTCCCCTTTTTCATAATCATTTTTCTTGTGTTGGAAATAATAAAGCTTGATGCTCGCGGCATCTTTATAAACAAATCAAAAGAGTAAATCGTTTCGAGCCAGAGAATACGAATTCAAATTCGATTCCCTCGCGCGTCACTTTTTAACGCGAACACTCATGACAACTAATCCAAGTTTACACCTGAATAGTTTCTGCACTACATCTTAAATGGCCAGGATGGTTATGTGTTCTACAGCCACTCAGCTTCGCTAGTTCCCTTGAAAGAAAAAATGTCTTTGCAACTAACTTGCTAAACACAATTACACCCAAGAAAACCTCCAATGAGCGAGGGATCTGAAATTAACTTATTAAGGAATGAGACTCCTCATAACTTATTAGGACTATACCCCCACCTAATTCTTAAAATGTTTCTTAAATCCGGGTTAGGATTTTTTCCCATCAGATGAAATCGCGAGTAACGGAACCAAACACACAATAAAGAAAAACAAACATGTGCACAAATGAAGCTTAACCCCTTTTTTTCTTTTTTGAAAACAAAGAAATCTTGGCATCTCCCCAGCAGAGTCGCCATTTTTATGTTCGCGGTAAAAAGTGACGAACGAGGGAATCGAATTAGAATTTGAATCTCAGGCTCAAATCGATTTACTCTTTTGATTTTTTTTGTTTTAAAAGATGTGGCGAGCACCAAGCTTTATTGTTTCCAAACAAGAAAAGAAGACGAAAAAGGGGAAAGCTGAAATACCCTAAATATGATATGCGACACGACTAGCGTGAACTAAACACAACGCATTCGGAAGAGACCAGGGTAAGGGGGTTGGTTATATAAAGGGAAGGTATTAGCACCCTATATATCTATAGTTTTCTATAGGAACTTTTTTATGCATATTTTGTATGTTTGTGTGTTTTATTTGCTACTCTATTTCGGGAAAGTTTCTCCTTTGGGATTTAAGAAAGGTAGGTTAGGCAGGAACCTAAGTTTTGTTATAATTATTATGCTCGCAAAGATCATTGGGATCCTCTGCATACATATCCCCTAGTGGGAATCAGAGCATCTGTAGCTTGGATCTAAGGGAACTAGGGTTTGTTTGGTTTGGGGGAGAAAGAAGTATGCTCGCCAAGGATGAGACCTTGTGCCTACGTATTCTCAAAGGGAGGTTGAGAAAGTCAGAGAAATCGTAGTTCCCACTTATGCTAGTGGAAGCAAAGGGTGATTTTATTAAGAGACAAAGACAAATGTCATCTTAATGAAAAATGTATCTAATCTATTTCATCACAAACATTTTTGAAAGTTGATTGATTAAATCTTTCATTGTAAGCTTTGGGTGTTTTGCTTGAGTGTACAAGCGTTACCACTTACAAGTTAAGAAAGATGTTTGAAAAATGTTTGAATCTTTCATTGTAAGCATTGGGCATTTTACTTGAGTGTACAAGTGTTGCCACTTACAATTAAAAGATGTTTTGTTTTGAAAAAGTGTTTGAAAAAGTGTTGATTTGTATGTGATTCTATAAATGAGATACTTCTTCCATAGAGATGATACATGTATAAATCTCTAGGAGAAATTGATTATTGATAGATGGATGCTTTTTAAGAAGCCCTGAGATCCTTGTATTGTAAGCCCAAGAGGAGGCATTCTGAGGGACATCGAGGGTCATCGAGGATCCTTGTATGAAGCCCAAGATAAAGCTATAGGGTATGGCTGGCTTGGCTTTAAGAGTGATTTCACCAGGAAACCATCCTCTTAGGATTCAAGAGTGATTTCACTGGGAAATCATACTCTTAGGGTTCTATCATAGCGAAGGCGATTCTTTGTATTGGAAGCCCAATAGGAGGCTGTTAGAGATTTCCAGATATATTTCTTGTATGATGCCCAAGAGAAGGCTAAACTCAACGAAAGGGTTCTTTTGTACGAATCCCAAGAGGAGGCTAACTCAATAGTGGAGTTCTTTTGTACGAAGCCCAAGGGGAGGCTAACTCAACAAATGAGTTATCTTGTACAAAGCCCAAGATGAGGCTATCGGGGACCTAGTTGTTATACTATTTGTTGTGTTATAAATGAAAAAGTATATGAACAAGTATAATAAAGTGTGTGTGTGTGTGTGTGCGCGCATTCACAGGAGTTTATGAAGGAAATATATAAACAAGTATATAAAACAAGCAATTAAAGAAAGTGTAACTTGAATATATACAAATGATGTGTGAAAATATCAACAAGTGTTTTAAAATGAGCGGGTAAGTGATCGCAGGACTTTATCGCCTATTAATCGGGAGACTGCAGGTGCACAGTCCTATCGCGTAGTTTTAAAAAGATATCGAACCCACAGAGACTATAAATCGATCTATTTTTATCCTAACTTACGGTATACAGCTAAGGAGAATAATTCTATTTTAGATTTTGGTTTAAGGAAAAATAGAAATATAAATAAAATGGATATTGGTACGTAACGTAGTGAACCTAAGCGGATTAAATCGAACCTAAGCGCATAAAGATGGTTAACTTAATTGTTCTGTAGAAACTATCAATTTAAAAACCCTCAACTCAAACTTTCGTGGTCTTATCTCGGATTATACTCCTAAAGCCCTATGCCTGCTCTCGCTAGCCCATAAGTGTTTAGAAAATATTCTTTGGAAACTTAATAAAATCTAATTCGTTTTAAAGCGCTCTCGCTGTATTTAAATCGAATGCCTAACTTTAGCTATCCGGTTAAAACCTCACACTTTCGTGGTCTCGATCCTAACCTATTCTACTTATCTTACTTTCGTAACAAAAAGATTAATTTTAATTACCAAAAGTCATAACCAGAATTTAAGTTAATTAATATTTTAGCTTAGAAATAATTTAATTCCTACTCTTAGTACTATTACTTACCGATACCTAAACGGTTTAGCCGGACATATTTATTAATTTAGACATGCATAAATAATAAGGCTCAATATATTTAAACATCTCCATAATTAAATAAATAAATACCAAGCAACAATACTTAAATAAAATAAAATAATTATATTAAGAACCTGAAAATAATAATTCTCGAATAATCTTGTTCTTCGAAATAAACGAGCATTCCACCACAAGTCGGTTGGATCTGCTCGGAGACTTCTTGAATCGAAAAGAAAAATGCAACAAGGAAATAAAAAGCACTAGATCTAACGTAATGTTAGATCAGTGAAAATTACACAACAATTTCTGGTGTAGAAATTGTTGTGAGAAAATTATAGAAACTTAAACTAAAATAAAAACTAAGAAAAGAAATTGAAATGAAAAATAAAATAGAAATACAAAACTGAAAAGAAAAATAAAAATGCGAAAATAGAAGAACGATTGTTCGGGAAGAAATCGCCGACCCTTGCACTGAAGGTTGAACTTGTATTTATAGGCTTCATTTGTAACTTCCCGTTTCCATGTTGTACGAAGGCTAATGGAGATCATGTGTAGAAACTGCAAGAATCATGGGAGAACATGGGATGGATGTCTCCACTAAAGAAGGAAGTGTGAGACGTGGGTCTCACATCATGGAAGGATAGGAGACGTGGGTCTCACTCATGAAGAACAATCCTGAGACGTGGGTCTCAGTTCAGCAACGTGAAATATAAGCGCGTTACGGTCGTCACAGGGCTGTTACGGTCGTCACAAGGCTATTAGCGTGTTACGGTCGTCACAGGGCTGTTACGGTCGTCACACCTTATGGACTGAACTTCTGCTGGGCTTTTCTCTTCTGGGCTTAGTCTTATAATTATTTCTTTCTTCTTAACTCCTCCTTTTTGCTATATTACCCCTTTTCTTCATTTCTTTGGCTTTTTAATCCGATTTTTCCTTAATTTTATTTCTTTGCTTAATTTATCTTTATTTAATACAAATACCTGAAACAAAAGAAATACCAACATAATACGGAAATAAAACAGAATAATTAAATAAAAATAGTAACATTATCTATAAAAATTACGTCAAATATGTTATATAAATTCGTGTTATCAAACTCCCCTATACTTAAACCTTTGCTTGTCCTCAAGAAAAAAGTAAAAATGAAAAATCACTTAAGGATAAGTCAAACGCAGATATAAAACATAATTCAATTCGTACTTGGTTGCAAGTTAATGCTTTGTTGGATAACTCAAGTTTAGACTTTGACACCAAAATTACCGTAATAACACTAGATAACCTCATTTATGCAGACCAAATTAAGTCATGAATTACAACTCAACCTAATACTTTCGTTTCGTTTCACCCGTTTTCATTCTGGTGCAATCACATTAAGCCCTTTACCTTACGCGCACATAGTGGAGTAACCGGTTAGTGACTTTGATCTTTATAAACTAGCTAGGAGTTCTGGTACTTATATTTGGTACTCCTTTATCCAATTACAAATTGCGGGGGATCGGACCGTCGTCCGCCCTACCAAGTTCAGCACCAGGGACCATTGAACCAATTCATAATGGATGTTTGCATAAATATTTTATAGTTTCCGCAACTGTTGAATTAAATGATCTGGTAAGGATCATCTAACTTAGTAAGTGCATCTTCTGATAAAACTTTCTCTTTAAAATCTTGATCAAACACTTATATTCATCGATTCTCCACGTAGTTTATCGTTTTAAGGCGGTGCCGACTGCTTTTATAAACTACTCGGGATTACTTTAAAACTAAGTCTTAAGGTGTTGGTATAATAAGTACCTAAATCAATCTAACGCGTTGGGGTTTTGAAGTGTTATGATGATAATAATTTTGCTTTAGTCGTACTCGAGTTCTTATTTATAAAAATAAGCAACCTTTATACTAGTTGAGTATGTCAATATAACGTTTGAATTTTTTTTTCTTTTCGTTATGGCTCAAGAAAAAGGAAGAATTCGAATAAGCACGAGAATTTTACATAAAAGATTAAAATTACATAAACATGTATTTTATTAAATGGAAAATTTTCAATACATAGAAGAAAGGAAACTAAAGGGAAATACTAAAATAGAGCAAAGAAAAATAAAAACGAACAAAGAAATGTTCTGACTCCCCTAAACTTAAAATAAGCATTTTCCTCAATGAGATAGAACCAGGAGAAATAAAAAAGGAGTAATTGTGGGAAATGAAAAGAAAGAAACAGACGAAACATATAAATGAGTCAAGGAGACCAGACAAGACAAGTGAGAGGCACGAGGCGGGGGTCACAGAGATGAGACGTCCATCTCATAAGGAATTGAAAAACAAGAGAAACACGTGGAGGCGGTCGTCTCAACATGTGAGGATGGCAGGAGGCGTGCGTCTCATCCCTGCTGCATTGATGAATGAGGCGTGCGTCTCCCAAAGAGAGACAAAGAGCAGAGGTGACCATCCTAGGCAGTGGGCAACGAGACATGCATGTGATTAGAGGGAACACGGGATAGGGAATAATTTTCAGATCACATGCATACATACTACATACTTATATATATATATATATATATATATATATATATATATATATATATATATATCATATTGTTTAAAATTATCTATAATATATATATATATATATATATATATATATATATATATATATATACTAGTATATATAATGCCTTACAATTAGTACTATAAATATTGGGAAATATTAATTCGGTACATGGATAGGAGACGGAGAAATACGATAATTAAAAATAATACTCAATTATAATTATAAATATTAACGTGAATTATTTAATTGAGTATAATTTTTGGTACTACGGGGAAATAGTTCAAACGCATCAGAAGAAAGGGTGCAACCGTTAATCGAGTAAAAATTTAAACTTTAATATAAAATAGAAGAAATGAAAATACGAAAAAGAAATTTAAAATTAGAAACTTGAATGACTACTTGTTGATTTTCCATGGCCACTTATCAAGCCATCTCACATATCCCTCACCTTTTCTTTTCTACGTTTGTAGGGCGGTTTATTCTTTCGAAATTTTGGTAGTGGTTCTGGATCTATCTTAAGTATAAGTTTTTCAAATTTGGGCTTAGTGATTTCATTCATCGCCTCATAAGTTAACCTTACCCTCTTAACAGTAATTATATCCTTAATTTTATGGTCCTCTAATTTTCGCTTTTTAGGCAAGACTTCAAATAGTGGTGAATTAATATGGATATTGTTTAATACCGCAACATACGTTTTAAATTGGGAGTCTACCGGAGTTTCCATAAAAAATTTCGGGACAGAAATCAGTGGGGTGTAGTGATTTGAGATTACAATGTGCGCTTCCTTCTCTACCTCGTTTACAACCTCCTTTTCGAACAGTGTTGGTGAATCTGTCTCAATCTCCACTATTTTCTCGTCAGAACTTTCCTCGGTCGCAATATCACTCTCTTCAAACTCATCATCACTTTCTAGGTTTTCAAATAATTTTTCTATAATGGTTGTTTCAACATCCATATCTTCTTTGGGGAATGGTCCTAGAAGGTTTTGTTCGAGTTGGGAGATTTGAGTTTCTAAGCCAATGTTGTGAGACGCGAGGGATTCAACCATAATGGTTAGTTGGCTAAGGGTTTCATTATTTTGAAGACTTTGTTTTCTTACTTCTTCGTTTTGGATAGTTTGTGTCTCTACAAAATGCTCAATCATAGACTCTAACCTAGAGTTAGTTATCATCTCATCTGAATCCTCTATTGGTGTTTCGAAGTTAAAATCTTGCGATTCTTCAGAGTCTTGGAAGTAAGTTAAAGTTTCTTTTTGTGTTTCCCCGAAGCGTTCTATCATCCTTGATGTTTCATTAAAATTTTCCATCAATATTTCGATATCAGATTTATATGGTTCTGGTGATTCTTCAAAATATTGGGTTTGATGATTGTAGAGAAAATTGGTTTGAGGGAAAGTTTGGTTGAAATTATAAGTTTCTTGTGGTTCCTCAAAATGTGGGGATTGGTAGTTTTGGAGGTAATTTGGGTAAGAGTAGGTTTGTGAAGCATTGAAATCTTCCATCAGTATTTCAAGGTTGGATCTATGGGATTCTTGTGGTTCCTCAAAATACTGATAATGGGCGTAGGAAAAATTTGGGTCATACATGGTAGATAAAATAAAAATGCCTTAGTCTATATGGTGTAACACCAGAGTTACAATATCGACTTAAATAGTCCCCGGCAACGGCGCCAAAAACTTGATCGCAGGACTTTATCGCCTATTAATCGGGAGACTGCAAGTGCACAGTCCTATCACGTAGTTTTAAAAAGATATCGAACCCACAGAGACTATAAATCGATCTACTTTTATCCTAAGTTATGGTATACAGCTAAGGCGAATAATTCTTTATTAGATTTTGGTTTAAGGAAAAATAGAAATATAAATAAAATGGATATTGGTACGTAACGTAGTGAACCTAAGCGGATTAAATCGAACCTAAGCGCATAAAGATGGTTAACTTAATTGTTCTGTAGAAACTATCAATTTAAAAACCCTCAACTCAAACTTTCGTGGTCTTATCTCGGATTATACTCCTAAAGCCCTATGCCTGCTCTCGCTAGCCCATAAGTGTTTAGAAAATATTCTTTGGAAACTTAATAAAATCTAATTCGTTTTAAAGCGCTCTCGCTGTATTTAAATCGAATGCCTAACTTTAGCTATCCGGTTAAAACCTCACACTTTCGTGGTCTCGATCCTAACCTATTCTACTTATCTTACTTTCGTAACAAAAAGATTAATTTTAATTACCAAAAGTCATAACCAGAATTTAAGTTAATTAATATTTTAGCTTAGAAATAATTTAATTCCTACTCTTACTACTATTACTTACCGATACCTAAACGGTTTAGCCGGACATATTTATTAATTTAGACATGCATAAATAATAAGGCTCAATATATTTAAACATCTCCATAATTAAATAAATAAATACCAAGCAACAATACTTAAAGAAAATAAAATAATTATATTAAGAACCTGAAAATAATAATTCTCGAATAATCTTGTTCTTCAAAATAAATGAGCATTCCACCACAAGTCGGTTGGATCTGCTCGGAGACTTCTTGAATCGAAAAGAAAAATGCAACAAGGAAATAAAAAGCACTAGATCTAACGTAAGGTTAGATCAGTGAAAATTACACAACAATTTCCGGTGTAGAAATTGTTGTGAGAAAATTATAGAAACTTAAACTAAAATAAAAACTAAGAAAAGAAATTGAAATGAAAAATAAAATAGAAATACAAAACTGAAATACAAAACTGAAAAGAAAAATAAAAATGCGAAAATAGAAGAACGATTGTTCGGGAAGAAATCGTCGACCCTTGCACTGAAGGTTGAACTTGTATTTATAGGCTTCATTTGTAACTTCCCGTTTCCATGTTGTACGATGGCTAGTGGAGATCATGTGTAGAAACTGCCAGAATCATGGGAGAACATTGGATGGATGTCTCCACTGAAGAAGGAAGTGTGAGACGTGGGTCTCACATCATGGAAGGATAGGAGACGTGGGTCTCACTCATGAAGAACAATCCTGAGACGTGGGTCTCAGTTCAGCAACGTGAAATATAAGCGCGTTACGGTCGTCATAGGGCTGTTACGGTCGTCACAAGGCTATTAGCGTGTTACGGTCACAGGTCATACCGCCACACCTATGGACCTGAACCTCACGGGCTTTTCTCTTCTGGGCTTAGTCTTATAATTATTTCTTTCTTCTTAACTCCTCCTTTTTGCTATATTACCCCTTTTCTTCATTTCTTTGGCTTTTTAATCCGATTTTTCCTTAATTTTATTTCTTTGCTTAATTTATCTTTATTTAATACAAATACCTGAAACAAAAGAAATACCAACATAATACGGAAATAAAACAGAATAATTAAATAAAAATAGTAACATTATCTATGAAAATTACGTCAAATATGTTATATAAATTCGTGTTATCAGTAAGGTATACTTGGATATATACAAAGGATTTGGGACGTACACCTTAAGGGAGACCCATTGGTTTAAGAGCAGTTTCACCGGGAATAATGCTCCTCTTAATACCAATGGAATCGGTGTATAAATAAGCGGATAAAAATTAGCGGAACGAAGCTAATTGTACTTGAATATTTGCTAGGATGATTGAATATGTACAAGGAATTGATTATGTACACAAAAAGGGTAGATATGTACAGGGAAATAAATATGTACATAAAAAGGGTTGGGACTTACACCGTGAAGGAGGCCCATGATCAATTTGATTTTGAATTCAAAAGAATTTCGAAGAAAAACCTAGTTCGGTTTGTATTTTCAAAAATTAATCGAATCGATCATGGAAAAGAGGTGTGTAAGTTTAAAATGTTTTGAGATTTTTGAAATGATTTTGAAAAGTGAAAGATATTCACAAGTTTTGAAAAATATTAGGTTTGAAAATCGGAAAGAAAACATTTTTGAAAAGTATTTAAAACACTTAAAAACGTCTTTTTTAAACCTAATAAAAATATATCAAAAGAAAATATTTTTGGATTTTTTGACATAATCATAAAATAGGTGTACTAAATGACAAGTGTTGAAAATGTTGAAGTTTGTTTAAAATGTGAAGAAAATAAAAATTTGATTTTGGTCCTAAGGAGGTTTGAACTCAGGACCTGAGGCTCAAAGGTGAAAAAGTTAGCCACTGGGCCACACGCGTGGCTTTTCAAAACAAGGCTATGATTTGATTATATTTGAAAATAATTTGTGAAATCAGTTTGAAAAGAGTGAAAAATGTGAAGTTTTAAAAAGTGGGAAAACAAAAAGGTCTCAGGGGGATTCGAACCCTGGACCTATGGCATGGCAAGAGACTTAAATGCGAGCTGGCTACCACTGGGTGGTTATACATCCGTGTATTTATCTCACTCTATATAATTATATTATAAACAAATATTTGAATTTGAAAAAAAAAACAGAAAAACGCGGGTATTGTTCTTCTTCAACCTCCATTCTTCTTTGATTCCTATCTCTCTCAATTCTGGATGAAATTAAAAGTTGCAAAGATCAAAATTGCTCGTTTTGAACCCAGGAACACGTTGGTGGTGTTACATTTAATTTATTTTAAGCCTAAGATGATTAAATTCGCATGAACACGAAGAACCCTAATTCTAAAAAATCACTATGTAATCGTGTATGGACAAGAAATCAAGCAATTGATTGAGGGTTATTACTCAATGAAGGTGCAGAAACAAGATGGCATAGCAATATTTGAACTGGAATTCAAAAATCATAGAGTTCAAAGTTCAAGTGACTTACCTCTTGAAGCTGAGATCGAATTCCTTGAAGGAGTGTTTCCAAAAGTGTTATGATGATTGCTACAGCACCACTAGACCTTATGGAAGGTGTATAGATCCTTAGCTTGCTTGGAGATGGCCTGGATTAGTGTACCCAAGTCCAAATGTAGTTTGATCAAGTTGAAATCAAATTTGATAATGGAGCTGTTACAGGTCAGTGATGAGTGCTTGGGTCACTCATATGAAGTGTATGGAAGGTGTTTGAAGTGGAAAATTGAGATATGCACCAGTGAAATGGAAGTTTGGATGTTAAGGCTCAAAATTGCATGTTTATGGAATTTGGAGAAAATTCTGAGTTTGGCTTAGTTTTGGGATGGATATAGGATTCTAACAACTTTCTAATAATATTTAGAAAGCATTTGAAGCCTAAGATTGCTCAGAAATTGCAAGACTTGGAATTTGCAAATTATCCCACTTGAAAAACTTAAAACTTGAAAAACAAGAAAGAAATTAGGAAATCTTGGTTTATGATGATTTGGTGTGATTTGAATTGAAGTAGAGACCTCTATTTATAGGCCAAGAATTTTGAATGGCAAGGGCAATGATTGGCTTGAAAATTAACAACTTGCCTTAAAGGGTAAGAAAGGAAATTTTGCATTAAATGCACATGGTTAACTTCTTTAACCATGGTTAAAATTTCACTTGATCTAATCCTCTATCAATCATTGTTAGAATATATCCATTTTGGTGACAAGGCTTCTAGAAGGAAGAAGTTTGCAAAAGTGACTTGAAAACTTGGAAAAATGACCTATAATTTATAGTTATGGGTCATTATGTTTCAATTTCAAAACCATAGCTACACAAAATATTTTTCCAAGTTCTTGGACATTTTGGAAAGCTTGGAACAAGATCTATAACTTTCACGTTTTGAGTGTTTCTTCAATCAAAATTGATCTAGGTTAAAAATGGCCATGAAATTGATGAAAAACCATGTTTTAACACTTGAAAAATTTTCTAAGTGTTAGAAAAAATTTCAATCTTGACTTTTTGTTGACTTTTTCACACATTTTGATTTTGTATTATCATGATGGATAATTTGAAATGATTAGATGGTTGAAAAAATTTTGAATTTGAAAAAGTTGACCAAAAGTCAAAGTTTGACTTTTCTAAATAGTTGAATTTTCATCAGATGATTCAGAATTTCTCTAATGATCAATCATGATATTTGGAATGTTTTGAACCAAGAAATTAGGTCAACATGTTGCATTGATTATTTTAAGATCAATATCCAAGAAATTAGGTCATTCATTGAGCAAAAAGTCAATGATACACCATCCTCGATCAAAACCCTAATTGGTCGATTCAAGATAGATCTTGAGGAAATGATTGGAATTTGAAGATCAAATGTTGATGATTGACGAATATAGATCAATTAAGGTGAGTGAAGACTCAAACCCTAATTTATCATATCTTGAACATATGAAAATTTGATAAGAACCCTAATTTGGCTCAAAGAGCACACACACGATCTAACTTGTTCTGAAATTGTTAGTGATGCAATGATGCATATGTGGTGATATGAAATGGTATCTTAGGTAAAAAATTGGGGTATGACAACCTTATCGTTTCATAATTGCCTCCCGTACTCAGAATCTAATGAATGTATTTTCATGTTCTTTTCACATTCCCTTTATTGGATAAAAGAAAAGTCGGTGGCGACTCTTGCTTTCCACAACATTTGCGATAAAACGCAAAACAAACAAGTCAGTTCTCCTACCGTGTTACACTTTTCCCACATACAGAGAAGTCATCCATAAATACTTCCAGGATATCGTCTATAAAATCATCAAATATGGACATCATGCATCTCTGAAATGTTGCAGGCGCATTACATAGTCCGAACGACATTCGCCGATAAGAAAATATCCCATAAGGACACATAAATGTAGTCTTTTCTATGTCATCACGGTGGATAGGAATTTGAAAGAAACCTGAACAACCGTCCAAATAGTAGTAGTAAGAATGGTTATCCAATCGCTCAAGCTATGGTTAATAAAGGGTAGAGGGAAATGGTCTTTTCGAGTTGCTTTATTTAGCTTTCTATATTCAATGCACATTCGGGCTTCACTCACGACTCTTTCTACTATATGTTCTCCAGCTTTGTTTGTCGTGATTGTGATTCCTCTTTTCTTGGGTATGCAATGGACAGGACTATCCCATTGACTATCAGAGATTGGATAAATTGTTCCTGCATTTAGAAGTTTAGTCACTTCGTCCTTTACTATAGTGCTCATGACCGGGTTAATTCTTCTTTGATGTTCTCTAGAAGATTTGCAGTCATCTTCCAGTATGATGTGATGCATGTTCTCAGGTTAATTCTTAAAACATGCAATAACTTTTCAGTCTCAATTTGTCCCAAGTTTGCGTTGACTATCACTGGTCTTTTAAGTTTGGGATCTAGGAATTCGTATCTTAGGGTTTTGGGTAAAACTTTAAGTTCCAAATTGGGATTCTTTGGACAAGGCATATGATTTGGTGTCAGTGCTAGTCATTCACTTAAATTGTCATCTCGATATTCATGACACCAGTTATCATCTTCAAAGATCAGGGCATCAGAATCTTCATAATTTCGGAGTGAGCTTCTTCTCCTGACTCCATCTCTTTGACACATTCATCTATGACGTCTAGCAGATAGCACATATCATCTATAGTCGGGGCTTGTAGAAACTACGTCAAGATAAATTCGAATTTCTCTTCTCCGACTTTAAAAGTTAGATTTCCTCTTTTAACATCTATAATAGCTCAAGCAGTGTTTAAAAACGGCCTTCCTAGTATTATAGGGGTAACGTTGTCTTCGTTAAGGTCCATAATGATGAAATCTATAGGGAAATAAATTGACCTATGCGTACCAGAATGTTTTCAAGAATTCCTATGGGGTATTTGACAGAACGATCTGCTATTTGTACTGACATCTTAGTCGTTCTTAATTCCCCCATATCAAGCTTTTTGGATATGGACAAGGGAATTACACTGATGTTATGGCCTAAGTCGCATAGAGCTTTGTCTATGACAAACTTACCTATATTACAGGGTATAGAGAAGCTTCTGGTATCCTTTAGCTTCGGAGGCATTTTGTTCTGAATGAATGCGCTACACTTATCAGTGAGTGTAACTATCTCATTATCCTTTATCTTTTTCTTGTTAGACAATATTTCTTTAAGAAACTTAGCGTACGAGGGCATCTAAGTGATAGCTTCTATGAACGGTATTGTGATGTTTAGTTGTTTCGTAAGTTCAACAAATTTCTTAAATTGCGCTGCACTTCTTGATTGAGTGAGTCTTTGAGGATAAAGGATTGGTGGTTTGTAAGGTGGCGGAGGCACATAGGGTTTTTATTTTTCTACTGTCTCTCTATCACCTACCTTTTCCTTTTCTTTTGGTTCGCTTTCCTTCTCAATTATTTTTCCAGAGCTTTGGGACATGACGGGATTCTTAAGTCTAGGATCAGTTGGTCCATCATATTCAGTCCCACTTTGCAATATAATAGCATGAGCATGCCCTTTCGGGTTTGGCTGAGGTTGACCTGGAAATGAACCAGCAGATGCAACAGTAGGTGCTTGTTGTTGGGCCACTTGTGAAATCTGGGTTTCAAGCATTTTGTTGTGGGTGGCTAGAGCATCTACTTTGTTTACTAACTATTTGATTTTCTCACTAGTGTGAATATTATGATTTTGGAAATCCTTGTTAGTTTGAGCTTGGGTGGCTATAAAGTTTTCTATCATTAGTTTGAGGTTAGACTTCCTAGGAATATTAGGAGCGGCTGCAGGTGCTTCTTAATATCCTGGTGGTATAGTAGGTGCTTATATAGGAACATACAACGCATTAGTGTTCTTATAAGAGAAATTAGGATGATTCTTTCATCCTGGGTTGTATGTGTTCGAGTAAGGGTTTCCTTGAGCATAATGCACTTGATCGGTGGGAGTTCCTTCTAAGAGTTAACATTCAGCAGCAGCGTGTCCAAGTACTCCGCATATCTTGCAATTTGGAGTTATAGCAGCCACGGTGGCTGGAGGTATTGCGGTTAAGCCTTCTAAATTCTTGGCGAGAGCTTCTACCTTAGCATGGTAAAATCACCCGGCTGCACCTCTGAATGATTACTGGTATCAAATAGAGTCGCCATCGAACGTCTTTTATCTCACGACGGAGAAAGGAGAACATCGAGTAAACCTGAGGGTAGAAATCGCGGTCCTATGACCGAGAGGTCAAGAGAATCTAGGTAAGGGAGTTAGATACGCAAGGGGAAGGGATTAGCACCCCACACGCCCGTAGTACCCTACGGTATCCACCTTCTTTTTCTAGCTAAAGGGTGTGTTATGTCTATCTATGCTTAATCACCATCATGCAATGCAAAAGAAAAGAGAAAATAAGAAACCACAGGGAAAAGAAGGAAGTATTTACAAAGTTTGCTCGATTGAGCCCCGTGACAAGATGCCTAGGTATTCCCGCGTGCAATGGGAAAGTCAGAGCGTCGTAGTTCGGCTCACTTGTTTTGGTGGGTTTTGTGTTTTTTACTTGTGAAAGGTTTTGAACACAAAAGAAAAGAAAGTGCGCGAAGGCGAAAAGAGTTTGTGTTGGTTGGTTGCTTTTACCTTGAGAAAGGAGTTTAAACCATTATTAAGTGTTTTGTTTTCAAAGGGAAAAGAAAAGCAAGTTTTAGTTTTAATTACATGAAACATGCAAAAGAAAACTAGCAAAACAAAAGGGAAACTAGCCAAGTACTAATCCTAATGTTGTCATGCAAAGGTTGGACCTATGGTTGAGGATACAAGGGAATCTTTACTTGTGTTGACATGCAAAGGATGTGGATCCTAATGTCTAGGCTAAAGAACCTATCCTAACCGGAAACCTGGGGAAACAAGCAAGCAAACACACATCACAAGTAGAATTTCCCTAAATGGGTCTTTAAATAAACCAGAGGGGTTCCTAAACATGCTCCAACTACGGAAGCCCCATCATACATCTCTATTCCTACTTCTCATGGCAAAAGAAAGTTGTAAAGACCTACTTCTCATGATATCAAGGAAAGCTGTAAGAGAATGTCGTAAACGGTGTAGAAACTACCGAACGGATATAGAATCCGAAGAGCACGGTAAGCTATAGAAATAATCCGGAAAACTTCAAGTACTGCAGCCATGCAATAAGAGTAAACTGGTGAGAATTGTTCAAAGCATCAAAACAAGCGGAATACGTGTCGATACGCATCCGAAGCAACAATGCCTATAAGAACGAGATTAGAGCAAACGAAACAAGATAGGAAGGGTGCACACGTGGGTGTACAAGCTCAACCAACACCTGCAAGAAGGGAGTATGCAAACATTAGAGAAATGTGTCGTAACTATGTGCAACACAAGCCCTCGCTGAACAGAGCACAAAAGAGCTAAGCGAGGCTAGGTATCTACCGCTTGTCGTCGAACCAAGAAAAATTAGAAAAATGTATCATCGCACCGCTAAGCTCATATACATACCGAGCTGCCTAAACAGAGGCCATCGCGCTTAGCGTGCCCTAGACCGCGTTGAGCGCGGCCTGCAAAATAAAAAGTCAGAATGTTTAGCGCTTAGCGCACTCCTGGTGGCGCTAAGCGCGACCTACAACCTGCAAAAAATGTTATTTTTGGCTGGACCACCTGTTCGTGATGTTCTCGTGCCAAAATATTATCCGTATCGTTAGGCCACAGTTCCATAGCAAGTGAAATTCAAATGAACACGCGAGGAATGCGAATCAAACGATAAAACCAATGTTCATAGATGCATGAACATGTGAGGAATGCGAACCAAACAATAAAACCAATGTTCATTGATGCATGAACATACAAGGAATGCAAATCAAACGATAAAAACAATGTTCATAGATGCATGAACATGCCAGGAATGCGAATCGAACGATAAAACCAATGTTCATAGATGCATGAACATGCAAGGAATGCGAATCGAACGATAAAACCAATGTTCATTGATGCATGAACATGCAAGGAATGCGAATCGAACGATAAAACCAATGTTCATTGATGCATGAACATGCAAGGAATACGAATCGAACGATAAACTTTCATACCCCAATTTTTGATCTAATATACCACCTTACATTTGCATCATTGCATCACTAACAGTTTAGAACAGAATTAATCGGGTGTGGCTTCTACAGGTCAAAATCAGGGTTTCACAAAATTTTCATCTGATTCAAGAGGTAATCAATTAGGGTTTGAGTTCTCACTCACCTAAATTGATATATCTTAATCAACCATCAACAATTGATCTTCAGATATCCAACTTTTCCTCATGATCTATCAAGGATCGACCAAATAGGGTTTTTGTCGAGGATAAGGAATTACTGATTTTCTGATCAATGAATGAATTTTTTGCTTGGAGATTGATCTTCATATCCTCAATGCAACATGTTGACCTAATTTCTTGATTCAAAACATCACAGAAGTTCACATTTTTCATCAGTCAATTTCTGGATCATCTGATGAAAATTCATCTGCACTGAAAAGTCAAACTTTGACTTTTGGTCAACTTTTTCAAGACAAAACTTTTTCAATCATCAAAATACTTCAAATGATCCATCATGATCATAAAAAATCAAGAAATTTGGAAAAGTCAACAAAAAGTCAAAATTTTCAACACTTAGAAAAATTTTCAAGTGTTAAAAGTTCATGTTTTTTCCTACTTTCATGGCATTTTTTTTCACATAGTTCCATTTGGAATTAGAAAAAACTCAAAACATGAAATTTGTAGCCCTTGTTACAAGCTTTCCAAAATTTCCAAAAACGTGCAAATCCATTTTGTCTAGCTATACTTTTGATTTTGAAACATAGAGCTCCAAAACCATGGATTTCAAGTTCATGCTTCAAAAATTACAAGTCATTTTTTGAGTTTTCTCCTTCTAGAAGCCTTGCCACCTAGCCAAGATGGATAGAGCTGATAAAAATCAGATGGAAAGTAATTATGATGGAGATAAGATCATGGTTAAAAGGAAGGTTCCTTTTGCATTTATGGCAAAAAAGACTTTCTTGCCCTCTAAGGCAAGTTGTACAAATCCAAGCCAATCTTCTTCACTTACCATTCTGATTTCTTGACCTATAAATAGAGGTCATGTTTGCAAATTGAAACCACACCAAAGCTATGCAAGAACAAGCTTTCTCTCTTCTTTCTTGAATATCAAGCTTTATGGTTCAAAAGTGAGAATTCTTGCATTTTTCAAAACTTGTGAAACACTATGAGAAACTTAGTGTCTAACATGTCTTAAACATCAAATACAACTGGTTTGAAGCTTAAAATCAATTGGAAATCAGAATTTTTTTTCAAACTTTCAAACTTGTAAAAAACTGCCTTAAACTTCAAACTGTTAATTTGCTCGAGCAAGTTGTGATTTTATCATTCAAACACCATCTATACATCTCACATGAGTGATACAAATCATCTTCCTTGAACTGTAACACTTCCAAACACGAATTCGAAGTTTACATAAAGCATATGCAGTTGGACTTGGTCAGAATGATCCAGGCTATTTCAGAGCAAGCATAGCACTTCCACACGTTCCATGAGGTCCACTGGTGCTATAGCAATCATCAAAACAACTCTGTAACACCTCCTTCGAAGAATCAAAGTCCAGCTTCAAGAGGTAAGAACACGAACTTTGAACTTCATATTTTCTGCATTCCAGTTCAAAAAGGGCTTGGCCGTTTTGTTTCTGCACCTTCACTGATCATTAACCCTCAATCAATTACCTGATTCCATGATCATACACGATTTCAATTTGATTTTTAGGAATTAGGGTTCTTCGTGTTTTCTGGAAAATTAATCATGTTTAACTAAAAATTAATGAAATTAACCACCACCATCATGTTCCTGGTTCAATTTCGATCAAGTTTGATGTTTACATCATCTATTTTTATTGAGAAACAAAGAATCCATGGCTGAATGAAGGATTGAGGAAGAAGAAGAGCAGTGCGCGCGTTTTTTCAGAAATTCAAATATTAAGTTTATAATATAATTAATTGGAATGGCATAAATGAACGGATGTATTGTTTCAATGTTTCCAGCTCACCTTTAAGTCACTTGTTATGTTTTGCCCAATGGTCCCGGGTTCGAGTAGCCTTGGGACCATTTTTGCCAAACTTTTTTGTTTCTCTTCACATTTTTTTTCAAACTTTAACACTTTCAAAACCCAATCAAAACTCCTCATTTTCAGGTGATTTTTTGCACACGTGTCATTTAACATACCTATTTTAGGAATATGTCAAAAAAATTCAAAAATTTTCTCTTTTGATTACATTTTTATCGAGCCGAAAACGAGCCGTTTTAAGTACTTTTCAAAGCACTTTCAAAGACATTCTTTCAAACTTTTGAAGCTCGAATCTTTTCCAAACTTCTTGTAAGTATATTTCATCTTTCAAAAACACTTTCACGATCTTTTCAAAACTTTTCAAAAAACTTACACTCTTTTTTCCATGATCGACCCGATTTGAAGATAAAACCGAATTCGTTTTTTCCTCGAATTTCTTAAACCGATCACGGGCCTCCCTCACGGTGTAAGTCCCAAATTCTTTTATGTACATTTATGTACATAGGTATTTCCTTGTACATATCAAATTCTTTTATATACATAGCTATTTCCTTGTACATATCAAATTCTTTTATGTACACAGCTATTTCCTTGAACATATCAAACTCTTTCATGTACATAATAATTTTCCTTGTACATAATACAAACGTCTTTTGTAAATATTCAAGTATAGACAAACTGCTCGCTTGTTTTCATTTCGCTTGATATATATCTAATACCATTGGTATTAAAAGGAGCATTATTCCCAGTGAAACTGCTTTTAAACCAATGGGCCTCCCTTACGGTGTAAGTCCCAACTCTCATATGTACATATTCATTTCCTCGTACATAAATACTCATTCGTGTACATGTTCATTCCCTTGTACACAATCAACTTGTAAATAATCAAGTTACGCTCGTTTTAAACGCACGTTTTACACACTTGTTTATATTTCCTTCATAAACTCTTGTAAATAAACATTACACATTGTTTATATTTCTTTCATAAACTCCTGTGAATAAACTTCATACATTTGTTTATATAACTGTCTAGTTATAACGTAACAACTAGTCTAACCATTAAGTTCCCCACAGAGTTAGCCTCCTCTTGGGCTTTGTATAAGGTAACTCATTTCATCTAAGTTCAGCCTCCTCTTAGGCTTCATATAAGAAAACTCATTTACTGAGTTTAGCCTCCGCTTAGGCTTCATATAAGACAACACTTCCCTGCTAAGTCATCCTCCTCTTGGGCTTCGTTCAAAAGAACTCCTCATTGAGTTTAGCTTTCTCTTGGGCATCAAACAAGAAAGAGACTAGGAAATCTCTTGACAGCCTCCTATTGGGCTTCCAATACAAAGAATCACCCGCACTAGGATAGAACCCTGAGAGTATGATTTCCCGGTGAAATCGCTCTTCAAATCCTAAGAGGATGGTTTCCCGGTGAAACCACTCTTAAAGCCAAAGCCACCATACCCTATAGCTTCCTCGAGCTTCATACAAGGACCTCGATGACCCTCGATGACACTCTAATGCCTCTGGGCTTACAATACAGGACCCATGGGCTTTAAAAGAATCCCTAATCCAATCAATTTCTCCCGAGATTCGACATCTATCATCTCTATGGAAGAAGTATCTCATCTATCACATCACATACAATCAAAAACTTTTCAAACTCTTCAAACAAAACATCTCTTAATCGTAAGTGGTAACGCTTGTACACTCAAGCAAAACACCCAATGCTTACGATTAAAAGATTCAATCATCTTTTCAAACATCTTTCTAAAACTCGTAGTGGTAACGCTTGTACACTCAAGCAAAACACCTATAACTTACGATTAAAGATTTCAATCAATCAACTTTCAAAATGTATGTGATGAAATAGATTAGATACATTTTCATTAAGATGACATTTGTCTTGTCTCTTAATAACATCCCGCTGCTTCCACTAGCATGGGAACTACGATTGCTCGACTTTTTCAACTTCCCTTTGAGAATACGTAAGGCACAGGGTCTAATCCTTGCGGGGCAAATTTCTTTTTCCCTCAAACCAAACAAACCATAGATCCTTTTAGATCCAAGCTAAAAATGCTCGATTCCCATTAAGGGATATGTATGTAAGATCCCAAAGATCTTTATGAGCACAATAATAACAAAACTTAGGATCCCACATAATCTATCCTTCTTAAAATCCAAAGGAGAAACTTTCCTAATCATAGAAATATCAATTAAAACACACAAACATATCAAACATATTCATATATAAAGCTATAGATAACTATATATATTTAGGGTGCTCCATCTATTCCTTTATATAACAAACCCCTTGCTCGGAATCTCCTAATGCGCTACGCCTAGTTCGCTAGTCGTAATGCATATCATATCAATAAAGGGTATTGCAACTTTCCCCTTTTTCATAATCATTTTCTTGTGTTGGAAATAATAAAGCTTGATGCTCGCGGCATCTTTATAAACAAATCAAAAGAGTAAATCGTTTCGAGCCAGAGATTCGAATTCATATTCGATTCCCTCACGCGTCACTTTTTAACGCGAACAAGAAAAATGGCGACTTTGCTGGGGAGTACGCTAAATTTTGATTTTCAAAAAAAATGTGACTCTGCCCAAGAGCACCAAGCTTTTTTTGTTTTCAAAAAGAAAAGGTTGCTTTCATGTGCATATGTTTGTTTTTCTTTATTGTGTGTTTCACGATTTCATCTGATGGAAAGAAATCCTAACCCGGATTTAAGAAACATTTTAAGATCTAGGTGGGGGTATAGTCCTATTAACTTGTGGGAAGTCTCAGTACTTACTAAGTTAATTTGAGATCCCTCTCGCTGGAGGTTGTTTTGGGAGTATTTGTGTTTAGCAAGTATTCATGAAGACATTTTGCTTTCAAGAGAACTTACGGTCGAGTGGTCAGAGAACACATAACCCATCCCGCCATTTAGATGTAGTGTAAATTATTCAGCGTAAGCTTAGAATAATTGTCATGCGAGACTACGATCAAAGTAGTTTTTCTTGAAAATATTATTGACTTCGAGTATTCAACAAACCGATAATATTTCAAAGAGAAGCGCTGAGCCCAGATTATCGTGATAACCCGCTTCATAGATGAATAATCCCTTAGAACTTACCCACGCTTGATTCTTATCGCTGGCCTCATGCTCGTGACTTCGAACGCTGACCATGTGTATAACTACTAACCATGTTTGTAGTCATAGTGTTTTAAGTTGGCATCAATTTTGGTAAAACTAGGTTTTAGCAATGTCATGATGGATGTCATGACATTCGTAGATCAAGATAAATCTACCGCTAAGGATGTTAAAAGACACTTTAACTGGAAGCTAAAGTCATACTGAAATTCAGATAAAACAGATCGATGTTATAATGATGTTATGACATTCAAGGTGACATTCTGCTCAGAACTGCTTTGTTCCCGAGATTTTTCGAAGTTTGTTGAAGTGCTAAATATTGTTTTTCGTTATTAGAAAGCATGCACGTGGTTGCTAGGTTAAACTTAATTAAACCTAAATTGTTGTTGGAAAGACCATGTTTTTAGGAGTAAATTAAGTGAACCCTAGCTATCTTTATGGAAGCCCAAAACCAAGTTTCGGATCGCTTCTATAAAAGGAAAAGAACCCTTACAACCGTGTTGCGCCCTTGGAATGTATTGAAGAGATAACAATTTATGTTTGTGTAATCGTTAGGATTTGTACAGTTGGTATTGGTAATTCTAGTTTCTCTTGTGAGCCAAGCAACTATTAATTGATAAGTGCATCGACTAGGATTTGTCAGTAGGGTAGTTTATCACCAAAGCTTTAAAGCACGAGTGTTTGTCTCTTGATTAAAGCTTTGAAGCAAGATCAAGATATTTTATTGAAGTGTCTTCACAATTCTATTAGTCAATAGGTTGATATCATCGCTGATTGAGGGGAGTGAGTAGAACTCATATCTAAGTATGACTTAGGTAAAAGGGTCATGGGTAGTGATTAAGAGAAGGTCACAACCGTGTGTTGGTTGTAGGGTCTTCGAATTGATATCGCTAATAGTGAACTTTCTCCCTGGCTTGGTAGCCCCTGATGTACGCTTGTTGAACCGAATGAACAACTTATTGTGTTATTTATCGTCAGATGATCGTGTGAATTGCTAACACGTTGTCACATACCGTGTCATAACATTCTCTCTGACATCAAGTATCCGCGCCGTGAATTTCAATTGGCATCGAGCAGTGCACCCGCTTGTTATTTCGGGTGAGATCTAGGGATAATAGTTTCGCATAATGGATAAAGAAGGAGGATTTGGAGGAAGACCACCCATTCGATGGGTCTAATTATGATTATCGGAAGCCTCGATGGTTGCTTTCTTAAGATCAAGAGACATTAAAGCTTGAGAGTCACCGATAAAGGATGGAAACATCCCACCAAACTTGAGAAAGATGGCACCACTGCCTTGAAACCCGAGGAGGAATGGAGCAAAGAGGAAGAAGAGCTCTTGGGAACTCTAAAGCATTGAATGCTCGCTCAATGGTATTGACGGAATATCTTCGATCGGTTCATCAATGTGAGCTGGCCAAGGATGTTTGGGACACTCGTAACTACTCATGAGGGAACATCCAAGGTGAAGATGTCAAGACTTCAGATGCTCACTACCAAATTTGAGAATTTGAAGATGAAGGAAGATGAGAATATTCATGAATTTCACATGAATATTTTGAAATTGCCAATGCCACAGAGCACTTGGTGAAAAGATGTCCAAGAGAAGGTGAGAAAGATTCTCGATCCTGTTTCAAGAGATTTGCAATGAAAGTCACCGCAATAGAAGAGGCTCAAGACATCAAGACCTTGAAGGTTGAAGAACTTATGGATCCCTTATGACTTTTAAGATGGGAATCATGAAACTTTGACAAGAAAACAAGAGCATAGCACTTGTATCCAACATCAAGAAGGATCCAAGGTGGAAGATGAAGAGAAGATATCCAAGCTATTGCCATGCTTGGAAGATGCTCAACAAACCGATCAGAGGATCGATCCAAAGTCAAGGTCAAATGTCAAGGACATTCCATCTCGACATTAGCAGATCTTATGCTTCCCAGAAGATCCAAGTCGAGGAAAAGGAAGTCAAGGCAAGAAAGTCCAATGTCATGAATGTGAAGGATATGGTCATGTTAGGCTGAATGTCCCACCTTTTAAAGAAACAAAGGAAAGGGATGACAACTACTTGGTCCGATAGTGAGTCGTGAAGTGAATCGAGGAAGAAGTACTAAGCTTGTCACCGCACCTCGGAAGATGTAATTCAAAATGACTTAGTGATGAGGAAGTGACCTTTGAAGAACTTGTCGATACTTACAAGAAACTGTATCGAAGTGGTGAAGTATGTCGCAGAATGAAAATGTAAAAAGTCGATCGAGAAGTCGAGGCGCATAATGTGAAGTCGAAGTCGAGAAGAAGGAGAATGCAATCACTATAAGTCATCTCAATGTTGAAATTGTAGTGTTAAATTCCAAGCTTGATCGATGACTAAACTGGCCAAAATGTCGACCATTGAACCGATAAGTTAGAAGAAATTCTTCACTGGACAAAATGTCGGAAATAAGCATGGTCTAGGATATGTGGCGAAAAGGAACCCGTTAATGACAAGAAAAAGAAGAGGCATGAGAAACCAATGTCAAAGCGTATGTCACAACATTGGGGTCAACATCAGATCGAGAAACATGAAGAAGAAGTTTCAAAGATGGAGATGTCATCATGTGGAAGGTTTGACACATAAACCCTTCTCTATAGGCTTCATGGATATCCTAATCGACTCCCTATGTTCAAATCTAAGAATATCAAGGTACCCTATACTCAAAAGTGGAAGAAGAAGATCGCAGATTGATTGCTCACACTTCTTAGAGTGTCTCCAAGGAAGATTGGTACTTTGACAAAGGTGTTCCAAACATACGACGGAATAAAAACCTATCAATAATGTCAAACCTCATTCTACCAAATTTTGTTACCTTGGAGATGGAGCTAAAGGAGAAATCAAAGGGTTGGAAACTTGACCGCCTGGGTTCCAAATCTAAATGGAGTGTCACTGTAAAAGGCTTGACCCTAACCTCATAAGCATAAGTCACCATGTGATACGGGTTCAAAGTTAACTTCACCAGTCCGAATGTCTTGTAATCAATGATAAACAAGAAGTAGTTATGAGAGGAATCTGATCAAAGGATAATCGCTACATGTGGAATCGAGAACACCAACCTCTTCCGTGTGCTCTACGACAAGGATGAAAAGGAGGTAAAACTATGGCATAAAAACTTGGACATTTGCATCTCGTAGGGATGAAAAGATCATCACTATGGAGGCTGTCGAGGGATACCAAAACCCATATTGATGAAGGAAGAGTCGTGGTGAATGTCAAGTTGGAAAGCAAACCGTAATGTCACACCCAATGTCTAGACATCCGACCACTTCCAGTGCCGGAGTCGCTCATATGGATTTGATGGGGCCCATGCAGTCGAGAGTCTTGGTGGAAAAGATATGCCTATGTTGTTGTGGATGACTTCTCCGATTTACATGTATAAATTTCATCAAAGAAAAACTGATGTGATTGATGTCTTTAAAGAGTTATGCAAAGACTTCAAAGAGAGAAGGAAAGTCGATTGTCGTAATAAGAAGTGACCATGGAAAGGAATTTGAGAATAGCAAGTTTGATGAATTTTGCCTCTGAGGATCAATCATGAGTTTTCCTCCTATAACACCTCAACAAAATGGAGTTGTAGAAAGAAAGAATAGACTATACAGAATCGCCGTGAGCAATGATTCATGCTAAGAAACTTCCTATTCACTTTGGGTCAAGCTATGAATACAATTTGCTATGTTCACAACAGGTTACCTTAAGAAAGGGAACTTCTTCCACTCTATATGAATTATGGAAGGAAGAAAACCAACTGCGGAAATACTTCCATGTGTTTGGTAGCAAATGCTACATTCGACAGATCGTGATCAAAGAAGAAAATGGACTCTAAAAGTGATGAAGGCATTTTTCGGATACTCCACTAACAAAGAGAGCATATGTGGTATTCAACACTAGAACCCAAGTTATGATGGAGTCTATTAATGTCATTGTTGATGATCATCATCGAACACAATGTCCCATATGATGTTGAGACATGGTTTGAGACATCACCTCCAACACCTGACAAGGAAGATGTACCAATTCCTACTCCACCAAATTCTGAACCAGAGGAAGCAAACAAAGATCCTTCCATCAAAATTCAGAAGATCATCCAAAGGATCTCATCATTGGAGATCCAACCAAGGGTGTTGTTACAAGGTCCAGAAACCGCTTTCAAATTCTTGCTTCAGGTCAAAGATAGAGCCAAAATGTTAAAGAAGCTCTATGTGATGAATTTGATTGAGCAATGCAAGATGAATTCAACCAGCTCACAACATGAAGTATGGGAATTAGTTCCTAGACCGTAGGAACAAATATCATTGGTACAAAGTGGATCTACAAGAACAAGTCCGATGCGTATGAACTGCCACCGTGAATAAAGCAAGACTTGTTGCCTGTGGTTACACTGTGTCTGTGGATTGACTTTGATGAGACCTTTGCACCAAGGGCTAGACTTGAATCTATCAGCCTACTAGGATTTTAAATTATTTCGATGGATGTGAAAAGTGCCTTCCTAAATGGCTACTTGAATGAGGAAGTATATGTAGAATGTCTAAAGGATTTGTGGATCCAAGTTATCCCGATCATGTCTACAAATTAAGGAAAGCCCTATATGGACTAAAGCAAGCTCCTAGGGCCCGGTATGAACGGCTGACCAAGTTCCTTACGCATAAAGGCTACGTAAAAGGAGGCTTGGATAAACGCCTTTGTCAAGAATGAAGGAGACAAGATAATGGTTGCTCAAATTTATGTGGATGACATAGTCTTTGGTGGAATGTCGACTAATGGTGAAACATTTTGCCAATCAAATGCAAGTCGAGTTTGAAATGAGTCTTATGGGAGAGTTGACCTACTTCCTTGGTCCGCAAGTCACCAGATGGAAGACTCAACGTCTTTCACAGAGCAAATATGCAAGGAATATTGTCAAAAGTTCGAATGGAGAATGCCACCATAAAAGGACTCGCCCCACACATGTGAAGTTTTCCAAGGACACAAATGGTGAAAAGGTAGACCAAAGTTTGTATAGAAGCATGATAGAAGCTTGTTGATCTAAAAGCAGACCGACATTGCATTTGTTGGGGTATGTGCAAGATACCAAGTCGAACCTAAAGTGAGTCACATTAACCAAGTGAAAAGAATTCAAGTATGTGAGTGGAACCCAGTAGCTATGGTATCCTCAGATTCTCATGGATGTGAACGATTCTGTCTCGTTATCATGCCGACTGGTCGGTGCCGATGATGTAAAAGTACCGAGGATGCTTCTTCTCGGGAAACAATCTTGTTTCTTGGTTCGCAAGAAGCAAAACTGTGTGTCCTTGTCCACAAGTCAATACATAGTACCGGTAGCGCTTGTTCTCAAATGGTCCGATGAAGCGATGTCGTTCGAGTACAATGTCACACAGATGTCATGACATTGTACCGTGACAATTTAAGTGCTATTAATATTTCAAAGAATCCTATACAACAACAAGAGGACTAAGCACATTGACATAAGACATCACTTCATCGAGATCTTGTGGAGGAGAAAGTGATTAAACCGACCATGTAGTCACCGAATTGCAATCGGTCGACATTTTTACTAAAGCTCGATGCTAGTCAATTTGAAAATTTAAGGAGCAACCGGGCATTTGTCAATATGAGGAATTGTAGCAATTAAAATTGCTTACAAAGAGGAGAAGAAACCGTATTTCAAATAAATGTGAATGGGTCATTTCTTTATTTCTCTTAGTTTTAAAGGTTTCAAGAATATCAAGAGACACCTCCATATAATAACCTCTCTTATTGAAAGTATCAATTCTTCCACCCACAAGATACTTTCAAATTCTTCACACCTCAATATATCCCAAATAAATATATCTTCTTCATCCTCTTCTTCCCAAGACTCGATCGCTCATCTCCCACCATGGTCGAGATTAGGCATTTGTCGAAGCCATGGATATGAACCCGGAAGGTCTCCTCAGCGCTCAATGGCAATCGACTCTAATCAAGATGCACGGAATGATCAAGGTTCATCGGCTCACGGTAAGACCACGCCTTTCCTGCTCCCGAGATAAGAAATAGGAAGGTACCAAGTATGTAAGAAGCCATTGCTAGGATAGTCACCGTAATCCTAGACCTAACATCACTGTCCTCGGAATTTGCTCCTTAATCAAAGACCGCTAGCCCTAGTTTAGCAGATGATCCGATGTCACAAAGAATGTCATGACATCTCGATGATCACGCCCAGCAACCTCATGGACCCCGATTCTTCCGATTTCAAAGCAAAGGGAGGTACGTCGGTTCTCATGATGAGAAAATAACTAATCTCGAACTTCTTCAAAGAAGTATAGAGCCAAATTTGCTGGCTGCTCAAAATGCAAGAGAACACCAATGGTCAAGAAGAGGAAAGTTCCTAGTCCCTAAGGTTCGAAGCTCAATTCAAGATTCGATCGAACAAGTTGCCGGTAATGTTGTTGATGCCGATGCTCACAATGAAGATGCTCTTCAGCAGGAGAGCACCTAATTGTTGCCGTGTTGCTTCCATTTATCCTGCTTTGTCAATTTCCCTCGTTGTTTCGCCAAATGGTCTGCTCGCTTTGTTTTTTTTGTTTGTGCTTTTTTTGGACGATCAGAATTGTGTTGAAGAGTTGTAACATTTAAATGCCGGGTACTTAATTATATTCTCGTATAATTGGGTACTTGTATGGTTTCCTTTGGCCCTTGTGGCTAAAAGGGGGAGAAGAACATCGTGGGAAGTATTAATGTCTGGGAACCGTATGGGATTGATGGGCTGAAATTTTATGGCCTGCTTTAAATTGTGGGATTTTGTATGGGTAGAATTTATTCTCTAAGTTCTAGTTACTTAAAGCTTAGGAAAGCTTAGGAAAACTTAGAACTAGGTTGTTAGTCTTCTCACGATTTTGTACTGATAGTCTAGTAGTTTTAGCCAAAATGTGCCAAAGGGGAGTTTGTTAGTGTTTAAGTTGGCATCAATTTTGGTAAACTAGGTTTTAGCAATGTCATGATGGATGTCATGACATTCGAGATCAAGATAAATCCTACCGCTAAGGATGTTAAAAGACATCAATCGAAGCTAAAGTCAGGCCGAAATTGCAGAAAATGTATCGATGTTATAAAGTATGTTATGACATTCTGTGACATTCTGTTCTCGTAACTGCTTGTTCGAGATTTTTCGTGAAGTTTGTTGAGTGCTAAATATTGTTTTTCTCGTTATTAGAAAGCATGCTCACGTGGTCGCTAGGTTAAACTTAATTAAACCTAAATGGTTGTTGGAAATACCATGTTTTAGGAGTAAATTAAGTGAACCCTAGCTATCTTTATGGAAGCCCAAAACTCAAGTTTCGTGGATCGCTTCTATAAAAGGAAAAGAACCTTACAACCGTGTTGTGCCCTTGGAATGTATTGAAGAGATAGCGCTTATGTTTGTGTAATGTTAGGATTTGTAATAGCTTGGTATTGTGTAATTCTAGTTTCTTGTGAGCCAAGCAACTATCAATTGATAAGTGCATTGGACTAGGATTGTGTAAGGGTAGTTTATCACCAAAGCTTTAAAGCACGAGTGTTTGTCTCTTGATTAAAGCTTGAAGCAAGATCAAGATATTTTATTGAAGTGTGTCTTCACAATTCTATTAGTCAATAGGTTGATATCATCGGGTGATTGAGGGGAGCCAGTAGGAACTCATATCTAAGTAGGACTTAGGTAAAAGGGTCATTGTAGTGATTATGAGTAAGGTCACAATCGTGTTGGCCGTAGGGTCTTCGAATTGATACCGCTAATAGTGAACTTTCTCCTCGGCTTGGTAGCCTGATGTAGGTTTGTTGAACCGAACCGGTGAACAACTTATCGTGTTATTTATCGCTTTCAGATGCATCGTGTGAATTGCTAACACAAAGGTCGAGCATCGCGGTCATAACATTCTCTCGTGACATCAAGTATCTCGCCGCCAGAATTTCAAAGAGTATTCATGCATTCATTCAAAACTTCATTTCTCTTCCCATTTCCAAAGAATTTAGAGATTTTTCTTTGTAAATATTTTAGGTTTAGGATGGACGTTAGAGGAAGATTCACCAAGAAATACAGCTTTAGGATTCTCGATGTAGGGAAGTTAAAAGAGTTAGCATCCTTGGTAGAAGATCCTCGGATTTCGTAAAACGCTATGGAACTTTTTAATCGTCTCGAACACTAACGTTGATGAAGGACTTCTCAAAACTTTCGCTCGCTTTACGATCCGCCTATCGTTGTTTCACTTTCCCCGACTATCGCTGATGCCTACTTTGGAAGAGTACGACACATCCTAGGTATCTCAAGATTTATAAGGTGCCTTTCAATGGTTTGAAGCCATTCTAAGTCACCATTGCAACAATGACTCACTTAAAAAATCGAGATAGACAAAACCTAACTACCAAAGGAAAACTCTTAGGACTAACTTCAAAGTTCCTAAGAAGAAGGCTCTAAATTCTCCAAGCCGGTAGTATGGTAGCCTTTGAAGTCGCTTTTAGCTTTACTCATCTATGGATTGGTGTTGTTTCCAACGTCCCAAGTTTCGTTGATATCAACGCCATAAGGATCTTTCCGATTGGAAACCTGCTCCCACTTTACTTGGTGACACGATTCGCTCATCATAGGAATCGCCAAGGAGATGGAACTATTGTGTGTTGTGTACTGCTTTTCAAATGGATTGTCTCACACTTGCCTAAATCTCCTATCTTCCGCGAAAACAAAGACGATTGGCATTGGTCTCAAGACTCATGTCTCTTATAAACGATTTATATCCATTGGTATACATTGTACAATGAGATGGAAATCATTGAAAGTCTGGAGAAAGCAATGTACCTCTCATCGGTAAAAAGGAGGAATCATCTACAACCCATTCTTGGCAAGACGTCAACTCTGTATGCAAACTCTAGTAAACCTCTTGGTTTTACAAGAGAAAGCTACTTCTTTCATGAAGGGAAGATTCTCAAGGTTTGAAACCGTAATGACGTGAGCTTGGCATCACATCCAAGGAAGGAAAAGGGTAATGCAAGGAATTGTATAGCCATGGAAATCTACACTTTGGGTAAAGAAAAGAGCGAAGGAATTTAATGCCTTATGCTTATGAGGAACCATGTTCTCAATCCTTCCAAATCAATAATTTTTCCCATCGAGACTATGGAGAATACCAAGAAGCTTTGGCCAAGATGAGACTTGAGAAAGAAGCTTTGAAGACAAGTTCTTTAAGTCGACTTGAAAATGGGAAGCTTAAGAAGGTGTCAAAGATCATGAAAAGACGTTGTACTTCCAAGATGAATGACTCATGGAGAAAGATGAGAAGATTCACGTAAAGATAACGCATCAAAAGATACATCAAGGAAAGAAAAGAAAGCTCGAGGAAATGACAACCAACGATCCCGCTTCCTAACGAGTGGAAGAAAGTCATCAGCAAGCTAAAAGCCGAGAAAGTCGAATCGAAGCTCACTATGGAAAAAAGATCCCAAGTCAAGCTACATCAAGCCTTTGGGTCTTCATCCGACGAGGACGATTAATTAGTTTAGATTGTAGTTTTATCATTTATTTTATCATTGTATGAGCTATGCTCAAAACAAAAATTGTTGTAATCTTCTTCCAATAATTAATAAAATAAGTGATTTCCATCCAAATGTTTGCTAGAAATTTCTCTTTAGCGTAAATTTTGAAATTATTTCTCTTTGCATTCATAATCATGCATCATACTTTGCATATCGAGTTTATTTTTGAGTCTTATCTTTGGAATTTTTTCCGTAAAGAGAAAGACCGCTGTCGTCGAGATTCTAGAGTTTCTCGACCATCGCTACGCCCAACTCGCATATACAATACTGCTCTAAAAGAAGGAAAATAATGGAAGGTTTTGAGCAAGAAAATGTTGAGTCAGAGCATAGTGACAACACTTCAAGAAGAGGTGGAGAGACTCACTTTAGTAAGTTCGCTGGCAACGACGCAAAGTCAAAACAACATTACAACCAAAATCAAGCGATGATTTCGTAGATTACTACTACTCCGCTTCAATCACAGCCAAGAACCCACTCTTCAAGATGCTGAAGGTTATCCATGGGCATGCCTTTCAATTTCATCGGGTTTCGTTAACCCACTTCTGTGCAAACAACCACGCTTGAGGTTCCTACTTTACGTAACTCAACGCCACTCCGCACCGGAGTAACATTTCCGCAAGTGACTATGACGGTTTCTCAACCGATCATGACCAACTCAACTTCCATAGTTCACACTATCGTATTTAAGAAGTCTATCATAGCCCAGAGACAACATGAACTCGTGGGTCCGATGGAGAATCTTCAGGAATGTACCCATAAGATGCAATGAGATCAAAACAACCGTGGAAAGGAATTGTTTGGGAAAAATGCCCACGATCTATGCTCGGTTCCTCGTAAGGATTCTCGCTAAGTTCAAAGTCCCGACTTTGAAAAGTATAAAGGAAATTCTGCACAGAGTCATCTTACGATGTACGCTTAGGAAAATGTCTACATACAATGACAATCACCAATTGCTAATTCACTATTTCCAAGACAAGCCTCACCCAGTCGCATCAAGTGGTACATGGACTAGATAGTGCAAATATCAGACATTCAATGACCTTGGTGAAGCCTTTGTCCAACAGACAAATTCAACTTGACATGGCTCCGCATCGATCAACTCCGCCCATGTCTCGTAGGAAAAGAGACATTCAAAGAGTACGCCAACGTTGAGGGAAATTGTCGCCAAGTCAACCCAATCGTTAGAGGAGAAGGAAATGACCAATGTTTTCTTAAACACTCTTGGCCCATTTTACTACTTAACACATGATCGCCATCCCGAGATTTCACGAGATGGTAAGCATGGAATGCGACTAGAAGAAGGAGTTCAACAGACGCCTAGTCAAAGAAATAGGATCTTCCAAAGGAACTAAGAGGGTTGGAACTAGTTTTCCAAAGAAAAGGAACATGATATAAGAATGGTATCCCGAGGGAAACCAAGGAAGAATGTCACCAACAACAATGTGTAGCTACCATAGCACCCGTTAATACAAGTCCAAATACGTGAATTGTTCTCAGCTCAAAGAAACTCAACAAATTTCGACAACAAAGTTCAAGAATTTAACAATCGTAACTGCGCCTTGTGGTCTCGCAGCTTGATCCAATTCGATGACGCATACGTGCACTATATCCTATTAATAGAAAGAAATTCAGGTAAACTAGGTTACCACCTCCTGCATTCCAAAAATTACCATGGTGGTACAAAGTAGATGTGTCTTGCCCTTTTCATCAAGGGCACCGGTCATGATCTTGAACATTGCATAGCCCTAAAAGTCAAGTACAAAGGTTAGTAAGGTCTAATCTTCTTTCCTTTAGGAACACAAATCCAAATGTGCAAGCAAACTTCCTACCATAAGGGACATACCGTGAATTTGATACTAAGGAATACAGACGGTATCTTGTCACGCATGAATATGATAAGAGAAAGTTTGGTACAGTCCATGATACATACAAGACAATGGGCGCTTTCACTAAACATGATTACACAACGTAATCGCCTCAAGGATTTTCGAGGATGTCCAACCGTAAGAGTATATTCAACTGTTATTAGACATTGGTGATATATGCATCTTCGTAAATGTAAACGACTATGACATGAATATGGTAGGCATTTTCCATGAGCTTTTAGTCTCAGATATCAACTCGAAATCCTCAAGTAAATGTCATTATCCCCTGCTTCAATGTACCCAAGTTTGTGGAAGTTGAGTACAACGGTCCAAAAGCTCCGAGTCTCCTTTGGTGATCCGCTCACCGTCCTGCTCCATACAATAACAAAGCAGCTCCCTATCAATACAATGCGACTCATGATAAGACGGAAGGAGAAACCCATGCCAACTCTTTCAACCGATGTTAATATAATCAAATAGACGAGTAACGCAAGTGGACGTACATACTGCTGCCACCAAGGCCACCGTTGTTCCTATTGTTAGCAAAATCCGCTAATACACCTCCCGAGAATCCCATGGGGATTCTTGATAATCCAAACAAAATGTTGGTTCGCCTCGATGGGACCAACGCCAACACATATTTCGACCGAGATACTAAACTAATCAAGAAAAGCGAGTACGAGTCAGGATCACCTAATGCATTCTCCAAAATTTCGATACTATCTCTACTTCAATTCAAGCCCACCGAGAAGCTTTGATGAAAGTGTTCGATCGCTTACGAGATCATGACGTGACTACGATCAATTTGGTGGAATTGGGCAACATAACATTTTGCAACAATTTAAGCTTTAGTGATGAAGAACTTCCGAGGAAGGAAAAGATCACAACTGCTCGATATCTCAATGATTTGCCAATCGACTCTCTCATCCAACGTATAGTGGATACCGCTCATCCTTAAATGTGATGCCCAAAACGACTTTTGCTCATTTATCTTACAAAGGAACACCGATGAAGTTCAATGACATAGTGGTGGCCTTTGATGGGTCAAGGAAATTTGTTATTGGGAAGTCGATCTCCGATGACGATCGATCCACATACCTTCCAAATCACCTTCCAAGTCATGGATGTGCCACCGCATTGCTTGTTCACTAGGAAGACCATGGATACACGGGTGAGCCGTGACATCCACTTCCATCAAAAGTTAAAATTACAAGAATGGGAAGCTAGTAACCATCATCGTGAACAAGCTACTAGTAAGCCATTTATCCATTTTCTTTCATCACGCCTAACGACGCTGAAGGAACATAGCCCAAGGACTTTCGTTAGAAGATGAATCTACAAGCAAAGTAGATCGCTCATCTCCTCTTACAAAGAAGCAACAGCAGATAGTGAAAGACGGAATGTCGCAGTGGGGACAAGTAATAAAACCGTCAACAACGAGACAAAGGCCGGCCTTGATTTGCTCCAAGATTTCCTAAAGACAATCAAAGGAATGAAGCCTTCGCCCAATCGTAGAAGTATTCCACAAAGGATGTTTCTAAACCCTGCTCTTCAAGAGGTTAACGTTTTACCAATGAAGGTGATGAAGACGATCTCCCGGATCAAGAGTGGAGCACTTATCTTACCAACTCAATATGTGTCTCAGAAGAATCGACTGCTCTATCCTCCGATCGAGCAATTTAAAGGCATGTCCTTACAAAAGAATGAGAATGAAAATCCACCTATCCCTTCTCAAGTTTGGGATACCTGGGATAACCAAGTGGAAAGTTTGACTACATGGTGAAATACACCGCACCGAAAGCTCAAAAATCGACCGAAGACATCCAGCCAACTGGATGGGACGATCCTTTTGAGTATCCTAGTCAACCAGAAGAGTTATACGCATCTTCTCGATCTCATCAACCAATTGAGGTTCCAAATGAAGATCTCGCTTAACGCTACCGTGGAGTTTGTCAAACGGATCTTAACTATCACTACATCAACGTGATTATCAAGATCGTGGATACGATTCTAGAAACGAATTATAGAGCGTTGCAGACAATGAGTCTCTTCACTCAGAAGATTGGAAAGAACATCCCCAGAATTCAACACGAATGCCAATGGAAATTACATATGCTGTGTTCCATGCTCCTTGATCTGCCAATCAAGCCGAAGAAGATCGCTTCAGCAACACAAAAGGCAAGGTCAAGCATCCAGAGTCTTCAAGGCCTGTTCGACCAACGACCAAAGTCTATTCAAGAACTAAGCCAAGTGGAAAACTACCAGAGTATCTTGACATCCAAGGAGTTCGCTACTATTGAAGCCTCTGAAGTTCGTACTAATGTTCATAGTTCTAAGTAGTTTATTTTGCTTTTGTTTTGAACTCTCGCCTCGCCCAAAGCGAAGAGATGTTTTATAGGGTTTAGCTTTTAAATAATTTCTCTTTGTTTTTCCCAAGACAAGTGAGTTTGTATTTTAGGGCCCTGTTTCATATTGTGAATCATAAATAAAACGCGTTGTTTTGATTCCACACTTTGTGTTTATTTTTCGTTTTTTACCCTTTTTCTGGAAATGGTAATCCTAAAAAAACACAATAAAAATCTTCAAAAAAAAATAATATATAATAATAATAAATAATCTGCATACACTTTCACATTAACTTTTTCTAAAAAATGAAAAAAAAAGAGTTAATTAGTCAAACATAAATCAAATATGCAGATGGACAAATCCATTGAACGCAATAACTCTATGCTCTCTCCCAACTTTGAAATTCCCAATGAAGTCGCCGAGGAAGAAGTCAGAGAGATCCTGATGAGATTTCTCGACTACTTAAGCACGAGGAAAGAATCGTTCAACCTCACAAAGAGCCTTTGCAAGCAATCAACTTAGGTTCTGAGGAAGACAAAAAAGAAGTAAACATCGGAGCTCTACTCAACAGCAATGTCAAGGGCAAACTGATAGATCTTCTTAAAGAATATGTCGATGTATTTGCTTGGTCCTACCAAGACATGCCAGGTTTAGATACCAAGATCGTGAGCATCACTCCATTAAGACCGAGTGTCCACCGCTTAAACAAAGATCGAGAAGAGTTCCCTAAATGGCCGACAAAATCAAAAAGGAAGTTCAAAAGCAATGATGTGTGTTTCGTCACTCGAATATCCTCAATGGTTAGCCAACATAGTACTTGTCTCCAAGAAAGACTAAAGGTCGAATGCAGTTGATCACGACTTGAACAAAGTGCCAAAGACGATTTCCCACTACCGACATCGACATGCTAGTGGATAGTACCGCAAAACTCAACGTTTTTCCTTCATGGATGGTTTCTCCGCTATAATCGATCGTAATGGCTCCTAAAGACATGGAGAAGACATCCTTCATCACCATGGCACGCTTTTGCTACAAAGTAATGCCGCTTGATTAAAGAATGCAGCGAATTTACCAAAGGGCAATGACTACTCTCTTTCATGACATGATGCACAAAGAGACCAAGTCTACGCGATCATATGATAGCAAAGTCTCGACATCAAGAAGAGCATATATAATATCTCGTTGTTTCAGAGACTAAGGAAATTTCATCATCAATCCCAACAAATGCACCTTTGGGTAAGATCCGAAAGCTCCTAGGTTTCATCGTCATCAAAGAGGTATCAAGTTGACCGACAAAGTCAAGGCTATTCAAGAAATGCCTACGCCCACATACGTAAAAGCAAGTAAGAGGATTTCTTGGACGGTTGAATTACATCTCTAGATTTATCTCTCAAATGACATCTACCGCCGCCAATATTCAAGCTTCTCCGTAAAAATCAAGAGGTTGTGTGGACAGATGATTGCTAAAAGCGCTCGACAAGATCAAGGAATACCGCTGAACCTCCAATATCGATTCCTCTAGTCGGGAAGACCATTAATCATGTACCTTACCGCTAGAAGATTCCATGGGCTGCGTGTTTGGACAACAAGATGAAACGTAGTAAGAAAGAGCATGCCATTTACTATTTGAGTAAAAAGTTCACGTATCGTGAAACTCAAGTACTCCATGCTCGAAAAACATGTCAGGCTTTGGTACGGGCTTCAAAACGCCTCCGCCAAGACATGATCAATCAAACGACTTGGTTGATCTCCAAATGGATCCAATCAAGCACGCCTTTGAAAATCCCGCCTTAATGTGAAGAATTGCTCGATGGCGTATGCCGTTATCTCATATGACATCCAAGATCGCGGCTCAAAAACCGTCAAAGGAAGCATTCTCACGATCACTGCTTATCAACCAATCAACGAATACCAATCTCTCAAGTTCGACTTCGACGAGGATGTTATGTACTTAAAGATGAAAGATTGTGATGAACCGCTACTCAAGAAGGTCCCGCCCGTAATCTAGATGGGGCTTAATCTTTGATGGAGCGCTTAACGCTTTTGGCAATGGAATCAAAGGGCATCATCACTCCCGAGGGTTCTCATATCCCATTTTCCGCTAGATTGCTATTTGATTGTACCAACAACATCGCAGTAATATGAAGCTTGTATCATGGGTATCAAGAAGCCATCGACTGAGGATCAAGATCCTTGACATATGGAGATTCAAATTGGATCAATCAAATCAAAGACAAGTACGAAACTCATCATCTTGGTTTGATTCTCACAGATTATGCCGACGCTTGTTGACTTTCTATCATACCCCAAAATTTTCCTCCTACTTCTCAAGGCATTTCATACATCCATGCTCAAGGATTCCTCAAAGGTCGATCACATAAACCTCTCCTAGATAATCAACCCAAACTAGGGTTTGGCAATTCTCGATCAAGATGGACTTCCAACATCTCCAATGGTCATCATGCTTCATATGCTTCAAAGATCCTCCATGTCAAGTTTCAAGCCTCACAAGTCAAGTTTCCTCGCACAATTGCTCGATGGTCAAAATCAATTGATTGGACAAAAGTCAATGTGGTCAACATACAACAAACTTCCTGATTTTGGTCAACATCCTCATTTTGAAGTTACATTCATCATTTGATCAAGGGTTGATCATGATTCATCAAGAAAACTCAAGATTTGCTCAAAAGTCAAACTTTCCAAATTAGGGTTTTCTAGTGAAAAGTCAACCAAACTTTGACCGAGCATAACTTCTTCATAATTTCTCGTAAATTTTTCCACCACCTCTCATTTTGAAGGAAATTCAATTTCTCTACAACTTCATGTCTCACAAGAATGTTCAAAAATGCTTCATTTGGAAGGTATGGATCAAAACATTACGTGTCCTTTTCAAAGTCAACAAAAGTCAACTTTTGTTTTGAAGATTTTTGAGCATGGAAACTCCAATTGAGATGAAACCAAAGAGGTTGGTTATAGGACTTAGAGATTTCTAAAAGTCCAAGAACATTCAAAAATGTGGAAAATTGAGCAAAATATTAGAATATTCACAAGTCAATTTTTGAACAATTGCACAAAAGGAGATATTTGTCAAAACCAATTTTTCCAAATGGGCTCTATAATTTTATGATCCAAACTTGATCATAATATTATTTGTGACCTATTGATGCCTTTCCATGACCACATTTTATTTTATTGATTTATTTTTGAATTTAAAACCATTTAATTCAAAATTAAATTATATAAAATATGAAAATAAGATATATTTTCAAGAGGAGTGGATTTTTTGCAAGCTTGAGGTCCAAGATAGCCCATGAAACATACCAAATTCGTGCTAGCCTCTCACATGGAAGGAAAATCAAATTTTCAAGAAATTTGATTTGATTTGAAAGAGAAAATTTTTGCATTCAATATCCAATCTTTTTTCACTCTCTTTGCCCTCTCAATTCACTCTATAAATACCAAGCATGTTGCACATCAAAGGACACGAAACCCTAGCCCCATACACAACCCTTATTTTGCCAAAAAAATTCTCAAATTGTCAAAATTCAAGTTTTACTTTGCAGCCACTTTCAGCCTCTCTCAACCATCCAAACGTGTTCCTGAGGTAATTTAGAGTGAGTATGCATCATTGTTCATGACTAAAACTGCCTGAATCGAGCTACATACATTCATACATATTCAAACTTTTCGATTTTGCATTTTATTTATCCGGTGTTTTAATCGATTCTAACGGTTTTAATGTGTTCATGAGGTTCACTATATGATCCGCCATCGCTTTTGGTCCTTGAACGTTAGAAACATGAATTGCCATACTTAGGGTTTTTAGTCGCTTGATTCGAAACCGGTTTGCAAGCACTCTCGAGGAAACCGATGCCACCAATGGATTCGCACCCCAATTTAGGGGGTAGCCTTAACCTCAACCTTCGATTTCCATTATTTTGCGGTGTTTGGTGATTTTGCTGTTTGAAGACGACGAGTTGGGGCTCCGGCCGTGGACCAGCTTGACTCAGTGGTGTGCGTGGCAAGTTCGCTCTCCCGATTCGTCTTTCATAGTGATTGGGCCTGGTCGATCGTGCTTTGAATTTCAAAATCTCCCGACACGTAAACGCTTATATTCACACCCTTGTAATTCCATGACACGAAATGCAAGTCGCCCAAGGTTAAGGCGCTGGTCAGAAGATTCTTCCAAGGTCACAGTGTTCAATCCTCGGCAAGACCAATTTGTCTTCCTTTTGCAAACTTCATATTTTTCTATTTTCTTATTTTATTTTCTTTTAATATTTTCATTCAATTTAATTTACCTTCTAATATTTTTTATCATGCATTTAAAAACACTAAAATATTTATTTTGCATACCATCGAAAATGTTTATTTAATTTTTAAAATTAAAATTATTATTTTTGCATGCATATTTAATTTACTTTCTAATTCATCATTTAAATCACTTTAATTGTTTTTAATTATCAAATTAACTCCAAAAATTCCCAAAAAATTATTTTATCATATTAATGTCATTATTTGCATAAAAACTTTTTCTCATTCAAAAATTATTATTTTTACTAACATTTTCCTCTTATGCAATTTTCTTCCGTTTTCCGATTTTGCATCTTTTCGTGTTATACCGCTTTCGATAATTTTATCGCTTTCTTTTCAAATTATGTATTTGCCTATGGGATGTAATAGTTTAATTAGGACTTTTATTTTCCGCACTTTCAATTATGTATCTCTAAAGCCATGTAATAAGAGATTTATCTTTCCGCACTTTACATTTGCATTTATTTTCCGCACTTATAAACTGCTAGTAATTAGGCGGTATGGCAAGATAAAATTGAACATAGACCACTCATAATTTTCAAGATAACATATCGAATTTTACACACTCTTTTCACACATGCACCCCTTAGGTAATTCTTCTTGTTGCCTTTACGACATAAATGGTCAAGTCCTCGAACGAGAGGTATTCTAGCACCGCTGTTTACAAACAAATCATCACAGCCCTTCGATACAAAGATCATAGACCCACGGTCGCCTACGAATACATGATCTTGACCTCGATTGTCGCCTTAAAAATGATGATAGTCCTTCGAATGTGCTAGGATACTTCCTACAAGTTGCTTTCTATGACCATACGATGTCCCTTCGAATGTCCCGCTTACATCCAACGAAAGTAGGTTACCTACCAACTAATGGTATGGATAGCGATATTCTAAAGGAATGTAAAATAACACGAAAACCACCAATTTCGAGTAGGTAATAAGACTTTAGTTGCTTGCTCTATCAAAATACTTTTCACACCTCACACTTTTGTCAAAGTTCAAACTTTTTCAAAACGAACATTTCCTAACACTTTGTATACATTCCTACATGAATCATTACAAAGTCAAAGCGAAATGCCTTTTCAAAAACATTTTCAAACACACGTAAAGCACAATTTTTAAAGTGATCTAAGAGTAACTAAGAGCCTGAGATAACTACGGATGGAAATGGGTGCTAATACCTTCCCTTTTCATAACCTTCTCCTTACTCAATCTAACGAAGGTCTTTTCCTCGTCTTTTTCACCTTCCCTTAATTGATAAAAGAAAAGTCGGTGGCGACTTGCTATCCGCATTTGCGATACAAAATCTCAAAGTCACCATCAGATACACTTTCTTCAACAAAGTTGAACGCATCATATCCTCGAGATCGAATCGATCGACGCCTTTGCTACCCTATCTTCCATGTTCAAAGTCAACAATTGGAACGATATGCCTAAGATCCGTATTCGACGCCTTTGAAAGACCGTATGTGTTTGCAATCAAGGCACCGATGATAAACCGTGGTTCCACGACATCAAACGCCTTCAAACTCAGAGTACCCATCGTGGCATCGCACAAAGATAGGAAAACTCTAAGGAGGCTTTCTAGAAATTTCTTCCGAACGAAGATGTGTTATACAAAAGAAACTTCAACATGGTTCTCGCCCGCCGATGCACACGAGGCGCATATGATAATTCACGCGCATGAAGGATCCTTCGAACCCATTCAAATGGGCATGCAATGTCCGTGAAAATCTTGAGAGCGTGGATACTATTGGATAACAATGAACCGATTGCAGAACACGCTAAAAGATGTCACAAGTGCCGGATTCACGCAGATAAGATCCATGTGCCACCGATTTACTCAACGCTCTCTCCTCTCCGTGGCCTTTCTCCATGTGGGCATTGACATGATTGGGACGATCGAACCAAAAGCGCCCAACAGATATCGCTCATTTTAGTGGCTATTGATTACTTCACTAAATGGGTCGAAGCATCTTACGCCAACGTTATAAGACAAGTGGTTGTGAGGTTCATCAAGAACAACCTCATTTGCCGATATAGAGTCCGGTAGGAACATTACGCATAATGCATCGAACTTGAACAACAAAATGATGAAAGAACTGTGTGAGGAATTCAAAATCGAGCATCATAACTCATCTCCTTACCGACCAAAGATGAACGGCGCCATTGAAGCTGCCAACAAGAACATCAAAAAGATCGTCCAAAAGATGCTCATCACCTACAAAGACTGGCACGAAATGCTGCCATTTGCTCTGCATGGGTATCGTACTTCAGTACGCACTTCAATTGGGGCAACTCCTTTTTCTCTAGTATACGGCATGGAAGCAGTGCTCCCCGTAGAAGTTGAGATTCCACAATGAGAGTTCTTATGGAAACTAAGTTATCCGGCCGAATGGTGTCAAAACAGACACGATCCAAATTGAACTTAATCAAGAAAAGCTGCCTGACCGCCCGTGTCATGGACACTATATCAAAGAAGGATGAAGAAAGCCTTCGACAAAAGGTTCGACTGTGAATTCCGAGAGGGCTGACCGTGCTTAAAAAGATTCTCACTTTTCAACCGCATTCTAGGGCAAATGGACTCCTAATTACGAAGGCCCATACATCGTCAAAAGAAGCTTTTTCAGCAAGTGACTCTCACAACCATGGACGGTGATGAACTCCCCGATCCTATGAATGCCGATGCAGTCAAGAAATACTTTGTCTAAAAACAAAAAGCCGGTAAGTCGAAAACCCGAAAAGGGCGCTTAGGCAAAAGAGCGCCTCGGGGACCAAAACCGAGAAGGCGGTCCAGAAAAATTGAGACAATAAACAAATTATCCCGATAGATTGAAAACCCGAAAAGGCACCTATGCAAAATTAAGGATCAAATGATGCAATCAAGATCACCAGATTCAATCAATCAAGAAACTTCCATCAGGATCTTCAATCAAATCTTCTAAAGCAACAAGCACCGTTGGAATTCAAAGTTGTTAGGGATACGCCTTATTTGCTTTCAATGTAGCCTTTTCTCAATAAATTATCATTTCCAACTTTTGTAAATAGCTCATGGAATCACTTTATTGATTACCCTTCTATCAATAAAATTTGAGCCTTGTGCCCATTCATTTGCAATTCCTGCTTATTCTATTTTGCAAAATAACGCTTTTATTGTGAAAATCACTTTTGAACTAAAAAGTTTTAAATGAATTTTTACTTCAAAATTTTGAAATAAAAGCGAAATTTTTCCTTTGAACTATGAACATGTAATAACTTCATGCTTCCTCCATAAAGTGTTTCGACCGGGATAAAACCATCGCCATAAAAGTCTTATTCTCCTCAAAGAGATCATCAAAGGACGTTATTCTTATCCAAAAAGAATTCCCAACAAAGTTGCCAATGAAATTCTTTTTTCGAAAAGTTTTAAGCATGCAACCTTTATTCATCATCGCAATACTACACCATTGTCATGCAGATTTTATTTAGTATTTGTTTGAACTGACGTAGTCCTTTTCCCAAATACCCTTTTTGTTGTCTTTGTCAAGTATCGTCAAGATGCATATGACATTCATAACATTCATAATTCATACATAATAGCATCATTAATGCATTTGCATTTTCAAATGTTTGCTTCTATATCATCCGGGTTTAGGTTACATGTACTCATATGGGTATGTCATCTCTAGTAGATTATCCCCAAGCGTAAAATACATTTTCTCTCCTATTCCCCACCGAGATCATTCCTCATTGGGAATAAAGTCTTGATCGACTGCTTTTCCAATTCATTTCGGATAACCTCGTCGACCAACCTCGAGTTCGGGATTTCACAAGAAAAATTTACTCCGAAACAATAAGCAATAGCCTCTTCATCCGAGCTTATTTCCTTCTCATCTTGAAGCTATCATAAAAAGATTGATCTTCTCGTAAAGTTCAAATCATGAAAGTTCAAGAAATCTCCACGCTGTTTTTCTGTCTAAAGAAAACTCAGATTTTTCAATCAAAATGCCCGTATCTTCACAAGAGAGAGAGATCCTCAAAAGATTGTAGCTGTGAAAATATAAACCATTTCGAGATCTGCTTTCCATCATTGTCTTATTCACAAGGCTGAATATTCAAGATTTTTCAAGAATTACCTTGTTATAGTTATCACTGGCCGATAATTGGTAATATCTTCGAGCTCATAATCGTGAACACGTGAACCGACTTTTGTAGGTTTTGTATCGCAATGTGCGGATAGCAAGAGTCGCCACCGACTTTTCTTTTATCCAATTAAGGGAAGGTAAAAGTATGTAAAAAGACCTTCGTTAGATTCTCGAAAAGGAGAAGGTTATGAAAAGGGAAGTTATTAGCACCCTTTTCATCCGTAGTTATCTACGGGCTTTAGTTGCTCTTCACATTAAAAATTGTGCTTTCCGTGTGTTTGACAAAATGTTTTGAAAAGACATTTCACTTTGACTTTGCAATGATTCATGTAGGAATGTATACAAAGTGTTTGAAATGTTTCGCTTTTGAAAAGAGTTTGAACTTTGACAAAAGTGTGAGTGTGAAAAGTATTTTGATTTGAGCAAGCAACTAAAAGTCTTATTACCTACTCGTAATGGTCGTTGCAGCATTATTTTACGCTCCTTTAGAATAGCGCTATCCATACATTAGTTGGTAGGTAACTCTATTTGTTGGATGTAAGCGGACATTCAAGGGACATCGTATGGTCATAGAAAGCAACTTGTAGGAAGTATCCTAGCACATTCAAGCGGACTATCATCATTTTCGTAGGCTACAATCGAGGGTCAAGATCATGTATTTGGAGGCGACATCGTGGGTCTATGATCTTTGTATCGAAGGGACTATGATGATTTATTTTGAAGGCACGGTGCTAGAATACCTCTACGCTCGAGGGACTTGACCATTTGAATTCGTAGGCAACGAGAGAATTACCAAAGGGTGCATGTGTGAAAAGAGTGTGTTGATTTGATTCATGTTATCTTGAAAATTAGAGTGAGCTATGTTCAATTTTATCTTGCCATACACGCCTAATTACTAACAGCTTATAAGATGCAAGTAAATTGCGTAAATATAAAGTGCGGAAAGATAAATCCTACGCTATTATTGTGGCTTTTAAGATACATAATTTAAAATGCGAAAGTAGAAACCCTAATTAAACTATTACATCCCATAAGCAATTACATAATTGGAAAAAGAAAACGCTAAAGAAATCGTCCAAACCGAATAACCTCGTGAAAAGATGAGAATCGGAAATACAAGGAAATCGAATAAGAGAAAATGTTAGCAAAATAATAATTTTTAAATGAGAAAAATATTTCATGCTGGAAATAACATTAATATGCTAAAATAATTTTTGGGATTTTTGAGTTAATTTAATAATTAAAAACTAATTAAAAGGAAATTAAATGATAAATTAACAATTAAATTAAATATGCATGCAAAATAATATTTTTAATTTTATAAATTAAATAAACATTTTCTGAAATACATGCAAAGAAAAATATTTTTTGGTGTTTTTAATGCATGATAAAATAATTGAAATTAAATTAAAATGCATGAAAATATTAAATAAAAAGAAAATATGAAAATAGTTGAAAATAATGAAGTTTGTAAAAGAAAATAGAACCGTCCGGTGAGACTCAACTCATGACCCTTGAGAGCATCTTCATCGCCTAGCGCCTAACTAATCGGGACAAGTGACATCCGTGTTTGTAAAGTGAAATCAATTGAATATAAGGTAACGTGTCATAGTTATGTTTGAAACACGTCAAGTATGTAGACCCTTGACTGAACAAGAGAGCGAATCGAAACACCATCGCGCCACGCCCGCCTCCCCACCGGTCTTCACCAAGTAACGACCGGAGCCCTAGTCTACTGCCTTCCCATGAGCAACAACCTAAAACTTGAAAAATATGCAAATAAAAGCTCTAAGGTACCCTACCCCTAAATCGAGGGTCATGAACACGATGGTGCCATTGGTTTGCCCTAAAAACGCCTGTATCAACCGGTTCGATTCAAACACCAAGATGCCCTTGGTATGGTGGTTTGTGATTTAGGCGCGGTATGTTGCATGTGATGCATCATTCATGATCTATTTGATGTCCCCGAATTCATCCAACACAAAAGCAATTAATAACGCATGAAATAAGAAAATCGAATTTGTGAACAAAATACCAAATCGGAGTTGATGTTCTTCGTTCGGGCGCTTGGGCTTGAGCAAGGGTATGGTTCGATTCTCGAACCCTCAGGACATAAAGGAAGGCTTGAACGCTTGAAAGAAATTAAAATCAAAATTCAATTTTGACAATTTTGAGAAATTTTGGCAAAGTGTGGTTGTTGCAAGGGCTAGGGTTTCGTCCTTGTTGTGTGTAATGCCGGGTATTTATAGAGGGTTTGGGATGACAAGAGAAGAAAAAAGATTTGATCTTCAATGCACAATTCTTTTTCAAATAAAATCAAATTTTGGAAAAAATTTAATTCTCTTCAATGTGAGAGCTACACTAATTGGTATGTTCCATGGCTATCTTGGACTTCAAGTTTGATATAAATTCACCCTTGAAAATATCTTATTTTCATATTTTATATAATTTAATTTTGAATTAAATGTATTAAAATTCAAAATAAATCAATAAAATAGAAAATTGCCATGGCTACATTAATGAGTCACAAATAATATCATGATCAAGTTTGGATCATAAAATTATAGGCCCATTTGAAAGAATTGTATTTTGACCAATATCCTTTTGTGCAATTGTTCAAAAATACCCAACTTCTCAATAGTGTATCTTGCTCAATTTTCCACATTTTTTCGTGTTCTTGACTTTTGGAAAGCTCTAAGAGACCTATAATCAACCTTTGGTTTCATCTCAATTGAGTTTCCATGCTCAATATATCTTCAAAACAAAAGTTGACTTTTGTTGACTTGAAAAGGACCGTAATGTTTTGATCCATACCTTCCAAATGAAGCATTTTTTGAACATTCTTGTGAGACATGAAGTTGTAGAGAATGAATTTCCTTCAAAACAAGAGGTGGTGGAAAATTTTGAGAAAGTATGAAGAAGTTATGCTCACCAAAGTTTGTTGACTTTTCACTCAAAACCCTAATTTAGAAAGTTTTGACTTTTGAGCAAATCTTGAGTTTTCTTGATGAATCATGATTAACCCTTGATCAAATGATGAATGTAACTTCAAAATGAGGATGTTGACCAAAAGTCATGAAGTTTGAATGTATGTTGACCATGCTGACTTTTTGTCAATACAACCGATTTTCAACCATCCGAGCAATTGTCTCGAGGAAATTGACTCTGAGGCTTGAAACTTGACATGGAGAATCTTGAAGCATATGAGGAGGCATGAGGACCATTTGGAGATGTTGTCCATCTTATCTCGAGAATCACCAAACCCTAGTTTGGGTTGATTGTCTAGGAGAGGGTTTGTCCGATCAACCCTCGAGGAATCCTCGAGTATGGATGTATGAAATATCTTGAGAAGATGGAGGGAAAATTTTGGGTATGACAATGCCCTCGCTCAATCTTCTTGTACCGAAGCGTTAGATGGCATGCGTCTTTCGTGACCGGAGGTAGAAGATGATTGAACACCGAGTACACCGAAAATTTGCACTGCCGCTGGTCGATGATGCGGAATGGGCTTATGATGCCATTTGAGAGGCCGGAGATTTTACCGGGAATGAGTCGTGACGCTAGACTCGAGGTTGTTGATAGAGAACCGACGGGATGGGCTTAAGATGCCATCCGGAAAGAACGAGGTCGGTAGCGGAGCCGCATTAGGCCCTAGATGTTCGAAGGGAGAGCATGGAGACGGGCTTAAGATGCCATCCCGAGGAAATCGTACGTTAGACTTCGGCTCATCTTTGAATTGTTATTGGTTTGTATTGTTTTAACCAAATATGAATCATTCTCAAGGTGGAGAAATGTTGACAAGTAGTCGAGACGGCTTAAGATGCCATCCAAGACAACCGAGTCGTACACTGTAATGTAGTCTTTGTTGATAATAAGAGAGCCGTAATACATCTTCGTGCCGATTACTCCGAGGGGGTACTAGTTGGCAAAATGGATATCTTCCTCCGTGCATCGGGTATTGATCCACCGCTCTATTGGAGGATAACTTGTGATCATCGGATAGGTTTCCGTCCTGCCGGGTATTAATCCGGATCGCTTGTCGAGGACAACCGTGGTGGTCTTTCGAGATAGTTTTCCCGCTCGGATTCGGTCTTAATCTCGACCAGCTTGTCGAGGACAAATAGGTGGTCTTTCGTGATAGTTCTCCGTCTGGATTCGGGTATTAATCTCCGGACCCGTTTATGCAAGTGATTTTCACTGCTTTGGAGAAAACAAGAGAAACTTTGATGGAATATTGTTAGTCTTATGCAAGGAATGATGCATGACAATGTGTATGAATGGCATATGCATAAATTATGACTCTATGAGAAATGTATGAATGATAGATGTGGTGGTATTTCAAAACATATCCATCTTGAGGAAGATGGATGTTCTCGCTGAGATTTCTCTCACTTGTTTGGGACGGAACGGATGGAGACCCCGAGAAGAGAGAAAACTTGATTCTTCCGATGTACTATCCGACCAAGTCTTGGGCCTAGAAATTGTTGAGGATGGTAGAGATCGAGAAACATGTTGTCGAGGATCTCATACATAGACCGCTGGGAGAGTCTGAGGAGGTCTCACTGGGATCTTGCGGTAACCTGCTTAGTATTTAATAATTGCTGGGAGACCGTTAGAAGAACTGGAGCCTGGAATCTTCCCGAGGTATAAAGGTGTAGGTTTCCTCCGATGCACTATTCACCAAGTTTCAAGTCCGGATACTACTACCTGGAGAAAAATGGAATGTTGAGAGATACTTATTGGGGATACCTCGGCCGGATGAAGTGCTTTCGCTCGAGATCGATGTAACATGATTTTAGTCGGTGGAATCACGCGCTGGGATTCTCCTACTGCTAGGGAAGGTTTGTGGTGAGTGACACCTCCGGGGATTATGCTCGTAATGCATTGGTGACTTTCGTCATCTCAACTCGAGTCAGAGTAATTACTTTGCTTGTTCACTTTTCGCATGTTTGTAAAATGTATTTTATTGTCAAATGCATATAATCATTCAAAGTGACGCTGGACTTTATGCAAATAACAATAGCGTAAACTCAGAAGAGAAAGAACTCGTATTTATTTGAAATGTATGTAGGCCAAGTAGTTTATACACAAGAAAGGTAATAAGCTATATGGAAACAATCTCGTAAATTCCAACTATGCTAGTACTCATACATTTCAACTATCTCATCTCCTTGTCACGTAGAGAAAGTGAGTAGACCGATCTTCGCCATTTGAATCTTGAATGCCGATTGTAGTAGTCTCAAGTAAGATGATTGGGACGAGACATAGTCGTACGCTTAAATCCTTAACTTTTGCCTAGACCGCCCTTCGGTTTTCGCCCATGATACCCTTTTGCCCAAGCCGCATTTTCGTGTTTTCGACTGCCGGTGTACATGTTTTCTATATATCCTTAAATTTTGCCCGAACCCTCGTTCACCAGATGCCCTTTATTTTTGCTCTAGGTCACCGACCTAGGGTCTCTTTTATGCGTAGTATTTTTGACTATGTCTCGATTCAGGTGTGGAAGTCTTCACCATCCATGGTGCTAAGTATCATAGTTCACCGAAAACATCTGTCTTGACTACAAACGGTCCCTCGAGGTGGGAGTTCATTTGCCCCAGGATCACCTTGTGGAAGAATGATGCTCTTGACTACTAGATCACCAACTTGGTAGACTCGTCGACCTTCTTGTTAAATGCTCGATCATTCGCTTCGATAGATTCACATGTATGGATGCGAGTCGCTTCTCATCAATCGTGTTAATCCGTCAAGGCGAGTCTGGACCCAATCGTCTTCGCTAACTTTGCATCCCGAGGACTCGTCGAGGGTATCCAACTCGATTGGTAGGACTGCCCATACCGCATACAAGAGAGAAGGGGTTGCCCCTGATGTCCGACTGAAGTGCGATAACCATGAAGAGCAAATGGTAACATCTCATGCCAATCTTTGTAAGTCATCATTATCTTCTAGATAATCTTCTTAATGTTCTTGTCAAGCGGCTTCCACAACGCCATTCCTCTTAGGCCGATATAGAGAAGAATTGTGATGCTCGACCTTGAACTGCGTGCAGAGTTTGGTGATTATTTTGTTGTTGAGATTAGAGCCGTTATCCGTGATAATCCTTTCTGAGTGCCACCGGCAGATAAGATTATGCTTGATGAATCGAAACACGACATTCTTGGTAATGCAACGAGGTCGCTTCACCCACTTGGTGAAATAATCAATCGCTACAAGGATGAAACGATGTTCGAAGTCGCGGCTTAATTTCTCCAATCATGTCAATGCCCCACATTGCGAAAGGCCAAGGAGTCAAGTAGAACATTCCAGGTACTCGAGGTACGGTACTTTGTCGGCATAAATTTGGCATGACAAGATCGAGCATAGCAGTGGCAATCGCCTTCCATGGACCAATAGTAACCGTTCTCAAAATCTTCTTAGCCATCGTGATGTCCAACGGAGTGAGTACCAAATGCCTCGTAACTCCTCCATAATACGCTCGGCTGTTTTCCTATCTCACATAGCTGGAGCAAGTCGTGGTCACTTGTATAAGATGCTGCCGAGGAAGAATTTGGATGCAACCTTCTCAAAAATTTTTATCGTTGATGATTCTGGATATACCGAGTTTCAAGATACCCTTCACGCCGTGAGTACCAAGGTTTCTCTTCAGATCAAGCTCATAACAATATGCTAGTTCGTCAAATTTCTCAATGATGATCCGGGGCCTCGTTGTCCCATCTGACCTTGAACATAGATGACATAGTAGCCAATGCGTCCGCCAACCGATTCTATTCTCGTGGAATATGGTCAGTAATCTTCAAGTAATGCTCGTAATGCCTCGATATGAATGAGATTGGTGCTTCGTATCCCACTCGCCTTTAATCTGACCGATCACCAAAGTTGAGTCTCCATACTTGCAAGAACTTGATTCTTAAGTCAATAGCAATTTTAATACCCATGATGCACGCCAGGCCGGCCATGTTGTTAGTGCAACTAAACATAATCTGGAGGTGAAAGGCGATGCTCATTGTAGGGATGTAATGATACGCCATGCGGCAAGCTTGAGGCTCCATCAAAGACATGGTCCATCGTGATCCTTGTTCGTGTCCTCGCCCGGGCCTGTTCTTCATAACTGTGAATTAGCAAAACATCTTCATCCGAAATTCAATTGCATAGACCGATAGTCATCACGGCTTGATGAGCCAAATGATCGCTACTACACTTCCTTTGATCGCTTTCGAAAAGTGTATTGATGTCATATTCAAGATCATTTGCCATCTTTCTATTCTTCCCGAGAGAGCCGGTTTCTCAAATATGTATTTTATCGATCCATCTTGGAAATCAACAAGGTAGTGTGAGTCAACATATAACGCCTTAGTCGGCGAGCAACCCAAGCCAGCTGCAAGTTTTCTCGAGCGTGAGTATCTTGTTTCACAATCGGTAAACTTGCTAAGGTAGTATATTGCATGCTCTTTCGACTGCACTCGGCCATGGTACCCCAACACACACCCATTGAGTTCTCTAACACCACAAGTACATGATAAGAGGTCTTCCTTCAAGGGATGTGCATCAGGATAGGAGGATTCTGTAGGTACTCCTTGATTTTGTCAAAAGCGATCCGGCAATCGCGCTCCATTCCACTACTTGATCTTTCTTTAGTAACTCAAGATTGGCTCACAAGTAGCAGCTTATGTGCAATGAACTGCAATGTAATTCAATCGCCCAAGAAACCTCCGACTTCCTTCTGCGGGAGCCGCATTTCTTGAATAGCTTTAACCTCAAGGGTCAACTTCAATACCTTTACCACCGACAACAAACCCTAGGAGTTTACCGGACCGACTCCAAAGTGCATTTGTGGGATTAAGTCTCATCTGACTTCTTCAACCCATCAAACAGCCCGCAAATGATCAAGATGTTCTTCTTCGCCTTGGATCAAGCTTATCATGTCGCCGACGACCTCTATCTCATGATGAATCATGTCATGAAATAATGTCACCATAGCACGCTGATAAGTGGGCTCTTCTTCAACCGAACGGCATAACCTTGTAGCGTAAAGTGCCCCACCGTAAACGTAAAGTAGTCTTTCCATGTCTTCAGAGCCATTTTGATCTGATTGTAATCGGAGAAACCATCCCTGAAGGAGAAAACCTTATACGAGCGGTGTTGTCAACCGTAACATCAATATGAGGAAGTGGAAAATCGCCTTCGGACTTGCTGTTTGATCTCAATCCACACATATTCGCACCTTTGCCATCCTTCTTGGGTACAGTAACCACATTCGCAACCCATTATGGATAAGAAGTAACGGCTAAGAAACCGGCTGAACCGCTTCATAACTTCGCTTTGATTTTCTCGCACATCTCGTGACGTGACGCGACGAACCTTCTATTTCACTCGGAGAAAACCTTCTTTTGTCGGGCAATCTGTACCACAATATCAACGTCCAAACCCGGCATGTCTTCGTGATGACCAAGAAAAATCTCAATATAGTCTCGTAGTATCCGAATCAATCTTCTTTAACACTGTTCTCAAGACCGCCCTATTTTGATCTCTTTCTGCCTTCGCCAAGACTCCAAATTCACAACCTCAACCTCTTCAGGTGGTCGTATAACTCGATCTTCTTGCTGTAGCAATCGCAAGTTCTCCGCACTTCACAATCTTCCTCACCTTCGCTCTTCTGGTAGATCGGATTATCGAAGTCATATTTAGCACAGCATAGCTATTATCAACGAGATTCGAGTGATTCTCGCAGTATCACGGGTGTGTGTAAGAAACACATAGCTTTTGAAGGGGTGATAAAGTAAAAGAAAGAAAGCAACAATTAAATGTAAAGTCCAACGATTTTATTGAATGAAAATATGCAAATGATGATAATAACCTCACAACGAGCCATGATGCCCCTGCAAGGCACTAGGCTTTAGAGTTCATTGTTCAAAACATAGAAAATGAAAGCAAACAAAACAAGAGCAATTACTCCGCCTAAAGGAGATTGGTATGTCTTCGCCTTCCAATTGTCGAGCCTTGTCCGAGTTTGGAAGATCCACTTGCTGATGTCGAAGTCGCTGTCGTCGCCTTCTATAGCATGAATTCCACTGACCGACGCGAGTTAAGTCATTGCACAACCATGGGGCGATCATCTTCGACCCTTGATAGTGAAGCCTAAACCGGCCTTGTCAAATTTGAGAGGAAGATCAAGAGTCCCCAAATAGTACTACCTCCTTCTTCAACTCGCAGCTGAGCATCTTTCAATGAGGCCATCCTAAGTGAGTTTCAGTGTAACTTCAGAGGACAGGAGAGTCGATGGTGCATGACTCTAGGATTGTTTCAAAAGCTTGATGTGAGTCTCAAAATTCACCCTCCACCGAGGTATACGGAATGATTGTAGATGATGACCATATATTCTTCTTCACCACATACAGTAACAACAACAACCTTTTCACCGGGTAATCACCGATGCAAGGTAGAGGTAATGTACCCCCATGTATCCAAGGCGTCCAAGTAGGCAAGAGTAAGTCGGACGGGTATCCATGACAAGAAAGTAGAATCGAAAGTCCGGGAACCGACTTTAACAGTGGAGAATGAGCTTCCAAGCACCGCCGCTAACCATCAAAAGCTCTCACAATATGTCACTGGTCTCGTAACCAACCCTTCGACATCGAGTCGATCAAAAGCGCCTTCGAAGGATATTCAAAGCGTAGCCGTATCCACCAAAACATGATACAATGTAATGCCCTCGGTATTCAACAGATGTAAGGCTTTGTTGTGTTTCTTCCGCAGGAGTCAAATCAGCATAGATGCAACCTCAGGCCGTTGTTGCAGCCGCTAGCAATACAAACTTCAAACTGCTCAAGATTAGTGTCTTGCGGTACGCGGAGCATTCTTTAAACTTCACCTAGGCGATAGCATGGGCCTCGTGAGCACAAGAGCAGAGCAAGAATGGAGATCTTGGACGAGTCTCGTCTCAATCGTTTCACCACATTGTAGTCACTCTTCTTGATAATCTTCGTAGTTTCCTCCATTTCTCGCTTCGAGGTGTCCTTAGTAACTTCTTCTAGTATCGGTCGAATGGTGAGTCAACGCTTCTTTCCTCTAGCTTGGGGAATGGGTCAATAGCCGGAACGTGATGGAGTCATGGTCTTTTTGGAGGAGAGATCTGAGAGAACACTCTTCCAGCCTGGTCACCTTACTTGATTCGTGATGTTGTCAATGTCAAGAATGGTAGCTTCAATTGTAAGATCTTCAACAGTCAGAGGTCTTGCTTGACGCCATGATAGTAAACATCAGCTCCATAATTCCAAGGGATAGCTTTGTCAGAAGAATATGGAACTGGTCTGGGAGAAGTAATAATGAGAGGTGCCACTCTAGGCACAAGATCAACAGAGGAAATCCTTATAGTGTTAACATCAGCATAGTCTTCTGGGAACTCGTCACCCCATCCGGTTACCTTAACGTCTTCAATAGGAATCTTATAGCTCTCGGGAGTAGTGTACTTCACCATGTAATCATACTTTCCACTTGGCTGCCCCAAGGTATCCCACACAGATGGTGCAGTGTCATTCACCTCCTCGATCTTCAACTTAGACATATCTTCACATAGCTTCTGCACAGGTGGTTTTAGGAATAGTATCTCACGGTTATCCATCATGCACTGGACACGTCTTCTCAACAAAGCACAACCATCAGGCGTAGATGGGCACCAACGACAATTCTCTGGGCATCCTGGTCGACACCGGCAGAGCAAATTCTTCTTAATACCATCGAGGAATGGTCAAGTCATCTATGTTGAAAATGTAAGTATCCTCACCAACAGCATTGGAACTCTTGTCATGGTTAGGCATGGGCGCGTGGATCACATTCCGAGTCTCAATAGGAGGATCAAATTCAACTGCTTCAATCATATCTTGAATCTTGTTCTTCAGAGCCCAACAATCATCGCTGTTATGTGGCTATTGGAATGGTAAGCACACTTAGCATTAGGATTGTATCTCTCGAGAGGAAGTGTTGATATTTTGAGGAGGATCCCTCAAGGTTATCAGCACCGCTCAACATGTTGCAAGGCTTGCGACAATGGCATGTTGATCTTCAGAACCGCCTCGTGGCGGTTCGCACGCTGTCTCGCTCCGAGGTCAGGCCGGTAGGGTTGGAGATCACAATCACTGCTGCACCCCAAATTTTACCCTAATATTTTTCTACTGCATTTTGTTTTATAAAAAATAGTCATTCACCCAATATTACGTCGTATTTAAATTGACCAAAAGTCACGCTTTTAAATCGATATTTGCATCGCTTTATAATTGTAAAATACCCGCTTATTTTATTTCATTTATCTTTACTTCGTCTCTGCTTATTGCATTGTTTTAATTTTTTATAACGATGATATCAATATTTCTGCTTTTGGTGTATGTTAAAAGCATTGACATCGTGCAAAATTAGCGGAGAAAATATTTCAAGTTTTCATTTTTACTCATCGCTTATGAATCTACGTGTCATAGATCATGAAAAATGTGTTCTCCCTAATTTTCGACATACGCTTGAAGACTCAGATTAATCAAGTATTTTAAAATCTGTATTCTTTATTATCATTTTATTTTAATTTTAACCATTTCAATAATTTTTCTTTAATTTACAAGACTCGTAGTTTATTTTAATGTGTTCATATTATTTTTCGGATAATTTATTGTCCGAACTTTTATCATTTTTAACAATTTTAGGTGTATAATTTTTATCTCTAAAATCAAACAAAAATACTATGGGCTTTTTTATTTTTAACCGTTCCATTTTTAGCCCATTTTATGAAAAGGGTAATTTTGGCATTTGAAAAAATACTGTGAAAAACCTAATTTTTTAGTATATATATTATGTTACTAAGCTACAGTAGAGGCAGTCAAAATTGAAAAAGGAAACGGAGGCTACAGAAACCAAAAACACAAATAAAAAATTGTCACGTTTCTTTTTTTCCTTCTAGCTCCACTGGGCTTTTCATCTCTGCTCCAACCACGCAACCGCCCACCGCTCACTCATCTACCTTCCATCCTCACGGTCCACACATTCCTTCGTCGTTCCTCTTCATCCTCTCATCTCTATCCCTTCACCCATACTCCCTTCAACCACCGTTTACACATCATCACCTTCAAAACCCCTGTCGTCTTCTACTCCCGCTGTTCCATCCATCCAAACTCCAATCGTCACACCGCGCCTCAGCCTCCTGCCTCACTGCTCACACCGCCCATTCATCATCGCTCCGAAACCCCGCTTGTTTCCGCTTCTCCGCTCCAAGAAACCACATCGTCTTGCCATCCTCAACCAACACCATACCTTCATCCCGTCGCTGTCCACCCAAACTTCCATCAAATCCCCAGCCTTCATTCTCGCCGTCTCCACCGCCGGAACCCACTCTCTCGCGGCCTTCTTCAACCTTTCCAACAACTCTCACAATTTCTGTGTTGATTCTAACTCACCGTCACAGCCAATTTCACACCCATGTTCCAAAGAGAATGATAATGAGTTCCAAAGCACACGGTTTCCACGATATTTCGATGTTTCGCAAGCTTTGATTCCCTTTTGGTCTCAGAAACCCAGTTTTCGTTAGTTTCAATGATGAATACGCTATAATTCTAATACTAACGTTCAGGAATTGTTTGTGCCGATACAATGGTTTGTGAATCATGATTTTGCTACGATTATGTTGTCAAAATTTTGTTTGAATCACCTTTTGCGCTGGATTTGAGGTCAAAGATTGTTGTCTGCTTTTGTTGATAATACCGCCATTTTTTTGTTCTAATTGTTGAGTATGTTATTTTAATTGAAGTAAATAGGGATTATTTTTGTTTGTAATTGACTTGTTGATTGACTAAAAATTTTGATTTAAATGATGAATCATATGTCAAATACTCTTCCATTTTATGTTAAAATTGAGTCGGTGATTGTTGATTTATTATGGATTTTGGATCTTGAATGTAATGTTGTTTGAATTGAATTTCGATTATGCCATGATGTTTGAATTAATTAAGAAGAGTTTGTGTTGATGTTTGTTGAAATTTAAGAGGTAAAGTTTGTTGTGATCTCGTATCTTCATAAGGTTTTGTATATGATTGAGATGGATTTCAAGCATTCTTTTAAGATTACATAGTCAATGCCCGATATTTGTTTTGATTAACTTAAGCTTGCACTAAACTTGATTTGTCATGTCTTAAACTTGAATCGAGTAATAACATGAACCATTGTCTTTTGTTTTCTATTTGTGAATCGATAAACCATGATAATTGTTTGATAATTTGATGTTCATTCATGTTGCATCCATGTTAATTTCATTTCGATTTTTATACCTTGCCTACTAACCATGATTATTTTATTTGCAATTTATTTCTTTACTTTATCACACTCATGCTACTAATATGTTTGCTATTTGTGTAGACATTTGAGGATTGTTCAAAAAGCATCATTTTCTTTAATATTGACATCATTGCTTTTTATCTAACATTTAATATTTAGTAATGTACGATAGATATACTTATTATTTTATGTTTTATTTTATACCAGAAATAATTATACATGTTTTTTTTTATTTCTTATTTATTATTGTAAGTATACATATTATATTTATTTCTTATATTTAGTATTATATATACTATTGTGATACGTGAACTGACTTTTTAGTGTTTTTGTATCAAATGTGCGGATAGCAAGAGCTCACCGACTTTTATTTTTATCCAATTAAGGGAAGGTAAAAGTACGTAAAAGACCTTCGTTAGATTCTCGAGTAAGGGAGAAGGTTATGAAAAGGGAAGGTATTAGCACCCTTTCCATCCGTAGTTATCTACGGGCCTTAGTTGCTCTAGATCACTTTAAAATCGTGCTTTCGTGTGTTTGAAAAATGTTTTGAAAAAGGCATTTCGCTTTGACTTTGTAATGATTCATGGCAATGTATACAAAGTGTCTGGAATGTTTCATTTGAAAAGAGTTTGAACTTTGACAAAAGTGCGTGGTGTGAAAATATTTTGATAGAGCAAGCAACTAAAAGTCTTATTACCTACTGTAATTGGTCGCTCGTGTTATTTTACGCTCCTTTAGAATAGCTACCATACCATTAGTTGGTAGGTAACCCATTCGTTGGATGTAAGCCGGACATTCAGGGACATCGGATGGTCAGAAAGAAGTTTAGGAAGTATCCTCAGCACATCTCAAGGACTATCATCATTTTCGTAGGCGACAATCGAGGGTCAAGATCATGTATTCGGAGGCGACATCGTGGGTCTTATGATCTTTGTATCGAAGGGACTATGATGATTTGTTTGAAGGCAACTGCTAGAATACCTCACGCTCGAGGGACACCACCATATTTGAATTGTAAGGCAACGAGAGAATTACCCTAAGTGCTTATGTGAAAAGAGTGTGTTGATTCGTATATTTATCTTGATATTAAGGCTATGTTTAATTTTAGTCTTGCCACACGCCTAGTTACTAGCAATTTATAGGTGCGGAAATTAAAATGCGAATGTAAGATGCGGAAAGATAAATCCTACGCTATTACATGGCTTTTCAGCGTATACATAATTTAAACTTATGGAAAATAAAAGCCTAATTTAAACTATTACATCCCATAAACAAGCATATTATTGGAAAATGAAACGTAAAAGAAAAAACGTCAAACGGAATAACCCGTGAAAAGATAAGAATCTGAAAATACGAGAGAAATCGAATAAGAGAAAATGTTAGAAAATGCAAGTTTTTGGATGAGAAAAATATGACATGCTGAAATAACATAAATATGCTAAAATAATTTTTTGGATTTTTGATGCATTTTAATAATTTAAACTAATTAAAATTGATTTAAATGATAAATTATGAATAAAAATAAATATGCATGTAAAATTATATTTTTTAATTTTATAAATTAAATAAAGGTTTTCTGAGATAATGTAAAAGAAAAAATTTTGATGATTTTTAATGCATAAATAAAATTATGAAAAGAATTAAAATGATATGCAAAATATTAAACAAAATAAAAGTATGAAAATATGAGTTTGTAAGAGAAACAAATGGTCCTCGTATGGTTCGAACCGAGACACATGAGATATCTCAATGCTGGAACGCCTTTAACCAACTGGAACAAGTGTGCAAGCATGTTGGAAACGGATCAGTGGATTACAACACACGCTTCTCCCATTGCCACGAAGCTCGCCATTCATCGCCTTCTTCGCTTTGAAATTTTAAAAATCCAGCTGCTATTGCTTTACGCGTCCCCGCAAAATCAAACCCAATACATAATATAAATGTTCTAAACAAATGGTTCGATTCTCGAGATCATTCAACGCATTGGTATAGGTCTCATGGTCCAATTTTTCATTTAAGAGAAACCCTAAAAACGTACGGAAACCCTAACAATGGTGATAACGTGTTCTCGCCATGGAAATTCAATTAGAGTTTTAAAGCTTGCAAACACTTCACTAATCACAAAACAAACACAAAACATGTTAATAATGCATGAATAATGACACGATTTGAAATTTTCAAGAACAAACCAAATTGGATTTCACGATTCTGGATGGTTTTTGATAAAAGTAAAGGTCCGGATCGACCAGAGGTATCAAGGAATGTGTTGGACACCTCAAAATTGATTGGAAACGGCCGAAATAGGATTGCACTTGCTTGTTTGCCACGGTTTTTTGAGTTGCAACAAGGTTCTTGAGCCAAATTTTCACCCTAATTCGGTGGTATGTATCATGTATATAAGAGAAGGATTCAAGAGTTGTTGGGAAAGATTTAATCAATTATCAATGCAATCAAATTTGATTTTTACAAATCAAATTCAATTTTGATCAATTTTCAATCCAATCTTGCCATATCCATCAAATTTCAAAATTGGCTGGCTTAATGAGTTGATTGATCTCAAGGAAGAAATAAAATCAAGTTGCAATTAATTTGATTTACTTTATTTTAAATTTAATTTGTATTTAAATGAATAAATTCCAAATTAAATAGAAAAATAAAATAAAAATTGTGGCATTGGGCTTGGATATTCTTCTAATTGTATATGAACAAGTTTGGATGAATAAAGTGCCCATTTGCAAAATTTTGATTTAGAAGCATCTCCGTTGTGCACTCTTTCAAAATCGCCCAACTTGTGAATGATGTATCTTGCTCAATTTTCCACATTTTTAGTGTTCTTGGACCTTTTGGAAAGCTATAAGAGTCCTCTAACCAACCTTTTGGTCTCATCTCAATTGAGTTTCCATGCTCAATATATCTTCAAACAAAATGTTTACTTTTGTTGACTTTGAAAATGACTGTAATGTTTGAGCAATACCTCAAATGAAGCATTTTTGACATTCTTGTGAGACATGAAATTGTAGAGAATTGAATTTCCTTCAAAACAAGAGGTGGTGGAAAAATTTCCGAGAAAGTATGAAGAAGTTATGATCAACAAAGTTCATTGATTTTCATCAGAAACCCTAATTTAGAAAGTTTGACTTTTGAGCAAATCTTGAGTTTTCTTGATGAATCATGATCAACCCTTGATCAAATGATGAATGTAACTTCAAAATGAGGATGTTGACCAAAATCATGAAGTTTGATCAGTATGTTGACCACGCTTGACTTTTGTCCAATACAACCGATTTTCAACCATCCGAGCAATTGTCTCGAGGAAACTTGACTAAGGCTTGAAACTTGACATGGAGAATCTTTGAAGCATATGAGGAGGCATGATGAACATTGGAGATGTTGGAAGTCCATCTTGACTCGAGATTGCCAAACCCTAGTTTGGGTTGATTGTCTGTAGAGCTCATCGATCAACTCGAGGAACCTCGAGTATAGATGTATGGAATATCCCGAGAAGATGAAAATTGGGGAAGACATTGCCCCTGTTCAATCTTCTTGTAATCGAAGGTTAGATCGACACCGTCCTTCGTGGACTGGAGGTGAAGATGATGAACACTTAAGTACACCAAAAATTGCACTCACTGCTGGCATGATGCGAATGGGCTTGCTATGCCATTTGAGAAAGTGGAGACTTCTGGGGATGAGTCATTACGCAGACCGAGGTTGTTGATAGAAATTGACGAGGATGGGCTTAAGATGCCATCTCGAAAGATCAATGCCGAGTGAGCCACGCTAGCTCAGATGTTCTTGATAGTAGGAGCGCGGAGACGGGCTTAAGATGCCATCCCGAGGGAGTCGATGTTAGACTTCATGCTCACCTTGAATGAAGTTATTGGTTTGTATTGGTTTTTAACCAAATATGATCTCGAAAGGAGAAATGTTGATAAGTAGTGGAGATGGGCTAAGATGCCATCCAGGCAACCGAGTGACGCCTGACTTTGTAGTCATTGATATACAAGAAGGATCGAATAAATCTTCGTCGATTACTCGAGGGAGGTGTAGTTGGCAAAATGTGGATATCTTCCTACAGCATCGGTGTTGATCCACCGGCGGAGGATAATCAGGGCTATCTTCGTATAGTTTTCCCGTCGATTCGGGCTTAATCTTAGACCACCGGGCTCGGAGGACAACTAGGGGTGGTCTTTCAGATAGTTTTCCCACGATTCGGGCTTAATCTCGACCACCGCTTGAGGACAACTAGGCGGTCTTCGTATAGTTTTCCGCCGATCGGGGCTTAACTGGACCTGTTAAGGCTGGATGACTTTCACCGCTTTTGGAAAACAAGAGAAACTTTGATAGAATATTTGTTAGTCTTATGCAAAGTATGATGCATGACAATGTATATGAATGACATATGCATGAATTATGACTTTATGAGAAATGTATGAATGATAGATGTTGTGGTATTTCAAAACATATCCATTTTGAAGAAGATGTGGATGTTCTCGCTTGAGGATTGGTCATTGGGATTGAGTAGTGAGAACCCCTCAAGGAGAAGAAAGATATCCTCGATTCTCTGATGCACTATCTCGACCAAGTCTTGGGCCTAGATATTGTTGAGGAAGGTAGAGATTTGAGAAGCTCGTTGTTGAGATCTCATATATGTAATCCCCGCCGGGAGAGTTCGGGAGGAATCCGCTGGGATCTTGTATTAGACCCCGTTGGAAATTAGGAGGCGCCTACTGGGATTTTGAGTGTAGATCTCACTGGAGAGCGCTTGATGGTCTGCCGAGACCGGGTTGGGCCCGCGGAATCTCCTCGATGGGAATAGGGGATGAGATTTTCCTCCGGCACTATCTCGACCAAGTCTCGAGTCTGGATACGGCCGAGAAAAGGGGAATTATTATGAGATATTCTATCGATGATAAATACCGGTGGGATGAAGTGTTGTCGCTTGGAGACCGATGTAACATTGCTTAGTCGAGTGGAACCACCGTCGGATTAACCACTCCGGCCGGGAAGGTTCGTTATGAGCGACATCGCTGGGGATCATGCCATGGGAAATGCATTGTGACCTTCGTCATCTCAATTCCTAGAGCCTCGTAGTAACTACTTTGTATGTTCATTTTCGTATGTTTGTGATTAGATTCTATTGTCAAATGCGATAGTCATTCAAAACAAACGCTGGACTTATTGCAAACGACATAACAGTGAAAATGTAAAGAGAAAGAATTTGTATTCATTTGAAATATGGCGAGCCAAGTAGCGTTTGTACACAAGAAAGGTAAAAGCTATGAAACAATCTCTAAGTTCCAACCATGCTAGTACTCATATATTTCAACTATCTCATCTCCTTGCTGCTAGTAGAAAGCCGAGTGGATCGATCTTCGCCATTTGAATCTTGAATGCCGATAGAGTCCGAAGCGTGGTCCGAAGAGACATAGTCGCACGCTTAACTCTAACTTTGCCTAGACCGCCCTTTCGGGTTTTCACCACCGATACCCCTTTTGCCCGTCACTTTTCGTGTTTTCGACTCACGTGTACATCTTTGTATATATCCTTAACTTTTGCCCGAACCCTTTGGGTTGTCAGATGCCCTTATTTTTTCCTAGGTCACCCCCAGCGGTCTCTTTTGGCGCGAGTATTTTTGACTATGTCTCAGGCTCATGTGGTGTGGGAAGTCTTCACCATCCATGGTGTTAAGTATCATAGTCTACCGAAAACACTATCTTGACTACAAACGTCCCTCGTGAGGTGAGTCCATTTGCCCATGGATCACTGTGGAAGAATGATGCGCTGACTACTAGGTCACCAACTTGATAGACTCGGTTGCTTGACCTTTTGTTAAATGCTCCGATCATTCGCCTCGATAGATCCGTCCATGGCGATGGATGCGAGTCGCTTCTCATCAATCAAGTTAATCACGGGAGAGTCCGGGCCCAATCGCTCTCGCTTAACTCTCGGCCCCGAGGACTCGGGTCGAGGGTATCAACCTCATGGGTAGGACCGCCCATACCGTATAACAAGAGAGAAGGGGGTTGCCCCTGCTGATGTTCGCACAGAGTGCGATAACCATGAAGAGCAAATGGTAACATCTCATGCCAATATTTGTAAGTCACCGCCATCTTCCGTATAATCTTCTTAATGTTCTTGTTGGCGGCTTCCACCCATACCATTCATCTTAGGGCCGATAAGGAGAAGAATTGTGATGTTTGATTTGAACTGCTGCAGTAGTTCTATGATCATCTTATTGTTGAGATTGGAACCGCTATCTCGTGATAATCCTTTCGGGAGTGCTTACACCGACAAATAAGATTATGCTTGATGAAACGAGCACAACATTCTGGTAACAGATGCAAACGAGGCTGCTTCTACCCACTTGGTAAAGTAATCGATTGCCACAAGGATGAAACGATGTCCGCCAGTCGGTGGCTTAATTTCTCCAATCATGTCAATGCCCCACATTGTAAAGGCCAAGGAGTCATAGAATATCTGCAGGTAATCGAGGTACATGTACTTTGTTCGCATAACCGCATTCGTGACAAGATCGAAGCGTATCGTGACAATCGCCCAATGGACCAATAGTAACTGCTCCTCAAAATCTTCTTAGCCATGGTGTGTCCACCGGAGGGGTACCAAATGCGCCTTCGTAACTCTTCCATGATACGATTGTCGCTTTTCCGATTCACATATGAATGAGTAAGCACAATCATGGTCACATGTATAAGATGCCTGGCTGTGAAGAATTTAAAAGCTAATTCTCATAAACTTTATCATGGATGATGCCGCGGATATTCCCGAGTCCAAGATACCTCTTCATCATAGTACCAAGGTTCTCTTCCGTATCAAGCTCACAACAATACGCCTGTTCATCAAACTTCAATCATGATCCTGGGAGCCCGCTGTCCCATCTCGACCTTGAACATAGATGACATAAGCCAATGCGCTCGCTAACCGATTCTTTCTCGTGGAATATGATTGAAAGTGATCTCTTCAAAGTAGGAATCAAAATCGAACATGCTCGATATGGAATGAGATTTGGATGCTTCATATCCTATTCGCCTTAACTGGCCGATCAATAAAGTCGAGTTCCATATACTCCCAAGAACTTGATTTTAAATCAATAGCAATTTTGATACCCATGATGCACGCATATTCGCCATGTTGTTAGTGCAATCGAAACATAATGAGGCAGAAAGGCGATGTCCACTGGTAGAGGGTAATGATGGCGCCAATGCCATTGCTAAGCGCTGGGCTGAAACCATCAAAACCATGGTCCATCGGATCCTTTGTTCGTGTCCTTCGTCCGCCCTGGTTCTTCACAATCGCTGACTAGTAAAACATCTTCATTCCTGGAATTAACCCATAGATCGATAGTCATCTACGGCTTGACGAGCTAAATGATCGGCCATCACACTTCCTTTGATCGCTTCAGGAGAAGTGTACCGGATGTCATATTCGTCAAGATCATTTGCCATTTGCTATTCTTCCCGAGAGAGAGTCGGTTTCTCAAATATGTATTTTATCTGATCCATCTTGGAAATCAACAAGGTAGTGTGAGTCAACATATCGCCTTAGTCGGCGAGCGCACCAAGCCAAAGTTGCAAGTTTTCTCGAAATGTGAGTATCTTGTTTCGTCATGTGGTAAACTTTTGCTAAGGTAGTATATTGCATGCTCTTTCACTGCACTCGCCATGTTGCCCCAACAACACACCTTATTGAAGTCTCTAACACCTGCCAAGTACATGATAAGAGGCCCTCCTTCAAATAGCAACATCGATGGAGGATTCAAGGTACTTGATTTTGTCAAAAGCGATCCGCAATCGCCGCTCCATTCTACTACTTGGATCTTTCTTAA